>JAZGLO010001180.1:0-157500 GCA_036873155.1 Biomphalaria sudanica | reverse complement strand
CCTTTACTTTTCCTCCAACTAATATCAGGCACCCATTAGCGCTGGGTGGACTCAGAGGCGCCCGAAGATCCCGAAATTAAAAATCCCAGTCTTCACCAGGATTCGAACCTGGCGCTTTACCGCTCGGTCACCGCGCCTCTTTTAGGTCGTTGTGCTGACTATATAATCTCATCGTTTATCTTGACCGCTTGAAAAACATAAACATTACATTATCTGTTCTCTGTATTCATCTTAAAAAAGTCCTCCTTACCACACCCCTCCTCCTCTTTTTACACCAAGAGCAACCCACCCCCGCCTGCCATTTACATTATTAAGTCTACATGACAGTGAACTGCCTGTTCCAATGTGTTTATTTCATAAAACTGTAGTTACTTCCGCAAGTTATATTTTCGTAACCGCAAGTTCAAAAGAGCGGCATCACGTGTGCACGCTGGGTGAGTCACTGCGAACTTAGTTGCAGAAGTTAGCAGATATTGCTATCACGTGCTTATCACATCAAAGGCCGAGACTTTCGTCTAGACTTAAGTCATAGGACCAGATTTAGTAGCGCTGACCACAAGCCGTGACTTTGTTTACACCTACACAACCGAGGAGACAGAGATACGGTATGACCGACAGGTTCGGCTTCTAAAAATAGATTTTCGACGCCATCTTGCTAATAAAGGCATCGTTTGATAACGTCATAAGACTAATATTTATAAACTAGATGTTTTGAGTCTTTTATTTCATAATCTCGAACCCAAATTCATTTGAGTCAAAGCCTTTAAAACAGATTCATTCATTTCAAGCTAGCTCCTCAGACTGATTTATTTAATAATCTCAAACTTAACAATATTTATTTGATAGCCTCTAATGTAACAATAACATATATAGTTCGTCCATCGTGGCTCGATGCTGGCCACTTTTGTCATCCAGGGGGCTGAAGGCTTTGCACTGGGGTTTTATGCCTCCTCATGTGGCTGGTGAGACCTACGTGAGCCCGGAATGTTCGGCTGCACACTGGGCAGGTTATTTCAGCTGGAGCTAGTGCCAGCATTGTTCTCTCCCTCATATAGATAGATAGATAGATAGATAGATAGATAGATAGATAGATAGATAGATAGATAGATAGATAGATAGATAGATAGATAGACAGACAGACAGACAGATCCATAGATCTTTGACTTTTTTCAAGCTACTTATGGGCATGTTTTGTTTATTTTAATCTTAGATCCGAGCTCAAACCTACCGAGGACGGCGTGGGTGGGCAAGGTCCGAAGTCGGTACCACAAGACCAAGCAGATAAGTACCTCCCAACTTTGGCTTTTCTTTAATGTATCCAGATTTAGCGAAGAATTGTAAACTAGCAAAAAACATTTTTTCAATAAGTGTAACAAACCTCTCGAGTACCCCAAGCCTCACCAGGGGGAAGGAGGGAACACTTCCTACGGGTTGAGAATCTCTATTCTATTTTCAAAAGATGATACCCCCACAAATACATACAATTGTTATTAATATGTTTTATTATAAGCCATAAAATTAGATCGGCTGCCACAAACCCGACACGTAGAGACAACGCTGTGTTATGCAATAGGAGGGTGTGGAGTTGGCAGCCATTCAAGGGGAAGATAATTCCATTCCTTAATCGCCAACGAGAGTTGTCGTCCCGATGCAACTTCACAAACATAGAACGGATAAGACACGCTCAGAAGCGAGGATTGTCTGCCGCTGGCTTTAAGCGTACATCATGTAGATCTGTCATAGAGGGAGATAAGTATCTGGCTATAGATAGATCGGAAGGGATTGTGGATGTGGGAGTAAGGACCCGGTTTGGGGGGGGGGGGGAGAATTGTTGGTAAGGAAATAATGCTTCCTTGTTCTGAAACCATTAAAATACCTGATCGAATGTCGTCTATAATAAATTATATTTTTGTTGGCCTCCTTCAGTAGTAGAACGACTATGGTTCCTCTCGCACACTTTTTCATATGGCTGTGGAGCCCTATTTTGGAGAGACGCTCCTGTCCACAAATATCTCAGGACAAAGTGGCTTTCGCTTTGGTGGTAGAGGAGCTGGACGTTTTACGTATGACACGCTTTTTTTTTCGAGAGCTGAGGCCCATATTCTCTCGCTGTCCATAGCTGTCTTGGTCACCGTCTCTCTCCCTATAGTATGGTCTAGGGTTATATCTTTCCAAAATGTCAGTATCAATGTTTACTGTTTTGAGGTCCCTATATACAGTTTGTATTGCAAAGATCTTCTTTCATGGAACAATATCATGGGGGGGAAAAAAGAAGAAAAGAGCGCACAAATATAAAAATACAAGAAACATCTAGAGATTGACTTTCTATATTCGTTGTGACACGGAGAAGTTCTCCATTTTGTGAAGAGGCTTAGATCTAGTTGGTTCGGTCAGATTTTAAGACGTGGCTCAGCTTCTAATGCCACCCTTCTTGGTACAGTGCAAGGAGCACGAAGAAAGGGTCGTCCGAAGAAAAACCGGCTGGCCAAAGTGAAAGTAGGGACCCCTTCACGGAGGACAGCAGTTGACCGGAAATAGATGAAGGATTTAGTTACCCGAACTGTCAGGGTATTGCGTCTAGCTGTTTAACAATTATTTTTTTATTTTTTTTTATTTTAAATTTATGTAAGTTAATGTTGGTTTCTCTGTTACAGCAACTAAGCATTGTAATATTAATATCAACATCCAAAATATAAACTCGAGTGCTGACTCATCAATTTAATATAAGAATAGTCCTATAGTTGTTTTTTTTTTTTTTTTTACAATCCCACTAATATTAAATTACAGTAATATCATAGACAAAGACTAATGGAGTCGAGTTTGTACGATCCTCCTGATATCAAATTTGATCAAGACCATCTACTTATGATCATTGTGGAATGGACCTCATTCACCAATCGTAAACAAACAACATTTAGCCACGTGGTGCTCTATCTCTTCTATATAATTTACGATCTCATGTTTAATTCATGATGGTTGTCACGTGACAGTTTTTTTCCCGTTGTTTTATCAATAAGATCACGTGACTAAATGATGTTTGTTTACGATTGGTGAATGAGGTCCAGTAAGAATTCTCTCCTCTTTCACCTTGGATGATTGCGTGTGTGTTTGTAACAAACATGAAGGGGGGCGTGTCTACCTCGTTCTGGTCAATACAGCAGACGTAAACATAATGCATTCAAGTGGGAGAGGGTTAATATAGGAAATACAGAGAGGTGATAAAGAACACGACGAGAGAGACAGGGAGAGGCATATTGAGAGGGTCTGGGAGAGAGCTCTTCGTGTGTGGGATACCGTGCTATTTCAACGTCACGTGAACATGCCTCTAGATGTTTTCTGTTCAAATCCTGCACGTCACGAAAAGAAAACAAAGACATGCATACCAACTTGAAATCTTTAAATCTTTTTTTTTTATGTGTCTCGTATAACAATGTTGTTTTTACAATGCAGCTGGTCAAACTCGCACCTTCGTGGAAACTTCTGGGTGGGAGGTTGGAACCTGGGTGGACACGAATATAAAAAAAAAACAACGGTTCTAACGATTTTCCAAGAAATTTGACAGATGATGTATATCTTTGGGAAAAGATTCACTAGCTCGTTGGCCACACTGGGAAAACGTCAAGTTTGGCAATATATTCAAAAGAAACGAAAAGAAATTTATCTTTAACGTCTTGAGGTATTTCCACGCGAAGGCACTCTTCATTTGAAAGTTTAATAAACTAATGTTCAGGAACAATCGTTATGTACGTATCTCTTTTTCAGGTTTTAAGAGAAGCCGTCACGAATCTAGGAAACCGCCTTTTTTTGTTTCTAATTATCATCAATATCTGGTTTCCAGATGAGAAATTTCTCAAGATAGTTTTTCTGCTATTGGAGTGTTCTTCTTATTTTATAATATTACAGACGTTACTTCAAAAAGAAGATAATTCCGTTCCACGCATTTCATGTGTCAATCTAGTCATGCATATTAATCAATGACTTAACTCTGCCAAGTCGTTGGTTTTCCAGGCTAATCTGGCAACATGCCATGCTCTAATGGCACTAGGGAAGAAGCAGCACTTGTACAAATTTGTTCTAGCTTATGGAATAAGAAATGTGCCTCTTTGTGCCTTGGGAGTGTTTCGGGTCGGGTATCTTGTTTGGGGCCGCTGTAGTAGTTTGCAGCTTTGAAGGACATAGTCAGCGCGGCGCTTTCGACATAGGTCACGGAGGTCATGGTCAACGCTGCACCTTCGACATAGGTCACGGAGGTCATGGTCAGCCGGCACCTTCGACATAGGTCACGGAGGTCATGGTCAGCGTCCTCGAGTGAGGCTCAACAAAACCCAAGTTTCACAAGTTCCAATTTTTAGCTTCCGGAACATAAGTCGTTTCATTCTGGTGTATCCGGTGGCGAAAAAATGACATGTTGGTCGTGTAGGGACAGCTTGTAATAGGCATCACTTGAAATTGGGGGCTGAGAACTACTACACTAATAAGGAAAACGCAATCTGTAGAAATAGGATACGATTCTAAGTGGTTACATTATAGTTTATTTTTAGATCAAGTAGCATTGAGACTAGGAGAAAGAGAGATAACTCAGGCAGACAAATGCCTTTGAAAACGTTTAGATTACGATGTACCGAACAAAAGAGTATCAGCAGTTACTTCCCCTTGTCATCTTTGTAGACCCACGGACGATAAGGCAGCAAGGGGAAAGAACTTTCACTTTTATCCCTGTTCTGATTTTTTCTTGCCTTTCAATCTCATCTGCGCTTAAAGAAGCTACAAGTAAAATCTATAAAACAGACACTTACAAGACTTTATATGAATCCACAGGTACAAGAATATTATTATTTTCAGAAAAATGATTTAGTCTCCGGCCGCACAATAATAATAATACTAATAATACCTTATACATGCAAAAAAAGGATACCATTCTCATTTCATAATGTCAAAAGAAACCACATAGGTACAATAGCATTATGGGATTAATTTGCATAGAGAGGTAAATCCCCATACACTATTCACTTACAAGATAAATAAAAAAGATTCCTTGTGGTTTGTTTTATTTTTATACATAAATCATTATTAAATAAACTAAATAAAATGTTTCATGATAGTACTTTTGTAATTTTTTTTTTGCAAAAATAGTGAATTAACAGATATTCCATACATTTTGATTACTTATTATAAGTATTCAGGAGTTTTAATAGATATATATCTTATTACTAAACTATGCGTTTGTATGCAGTTGTGTGTCTTGTAGTTTGATTGTATGTTTTTCCAGGGCCGGCTTTAAGTAAAGGCAAACTAGGTATCCGCCTAGTGCGTCATACAGTACCCGCAATTATTCTTTTTAGAGCGAAATAGCGAAACTTGACCCAATGTTATTGTTAGTGTACATTCGTCTGACTATGTTTTAAATAAATTGTGTAGTTTTTTTATTTTTTCGCTGTTTATGTTTTATTTTTCTATTTTATTTGGGCCCACAAAAATTCAATTCAGCTAGAGCATCCAATTATCCCAGGCCGGCCCTGATGTTTCATCTATGTAATGGTAACTAAAGAAGGGGGCCGTACAATAATCTAAAATGTAGAACTGTCCCTTGCTGTCTATAAAAAGCTCATTTTAAAAATCGATAGACTTAACTTGGATTTCATTACATGGTCTTAATTGTACCGATGTTTCATTAATCTAAATACTGCAGAGACATGTGTCGTGATGCGATGTGACGCAATGTAACGTGACGTGACGATTCATGACCTTACGTGCTGCAGCGTGACTTTTCATCACGTGACGCGACGTGTCATGACGTGAATTGCAATGTCTTCATGTGATGTGACGTGGTGTGACGTGACGTGTCATGGCGTGAAGTGACATGAAGTGTCATGATGTGACGTATATGACACGTGACGCGATGTAGAGTGACGCGACATGATGGGAGGCGATGTTTGACATTATTGGCCCACTTAGAGTTCTTGTTATCTCTTCAAATAACTCTTGAAGGAACTAATGCAATGACGTTAGTGAACTGATCACGGTCATCACCCCATATGTCCCTCAGAGAGCCTTGCGCTCCATGGACTCAACGCTTCTAGTGGTGTCACGTTTCTCCCTCATAAGCTACGGTCTGCGGGCCCTTTCACTGCACGGACCAAAGGTTTGGAATTCACTCCCCATTGATCTCAGACAGACATCATGCTACACTACATTCAAGAAGAACATTAAGAACTATCAGTTTACAACTTTTTTAGATTTGTTTGTCCTTTTAACTCTCTCGCTCCTGTTTATGTTTGTAATGTTATCATAACGCATTAAGCTTACATTATATTTCCCAACTGGTCTAGACAGTGATAAGATCATAGCGCATTGAAAGAGTTAAAAACATGAAATTTCGCTAAACAAAAACAATCGGTACAAATAGTTCTAATCTAGATTTATGAGCGTTAGTTTGGACCTATCACAAATTTCATCACTTTTTTTTTTCTTGAGGAGTACTAAACAGAGGGCGCATAATATAATGTGTCCCTAACCAAAGTTTAATAGCACTTTGTTTTTTTTTTAATGTTCCTATTTGATTTGTATTTCTAAGAGGCCACATCTCAAATAGCTTTGGGCAGGGCCGGCCTTAGGCAATTAGAGGCCCCAAATGAAAAAAAAAATGACCGAAAAAATACAAGAAGAATGACGCTTAAACGAATAGCTTGTTGCCACGTCGTACAGCCCTGTGACTTAGCAACAAGCTATTGGTCTTTACTGCCCATAGGTTGTGACGTTGCAGTTCTGTGTTCAGGCCTTCTATAACATATGGTCTGCCGATCGCACGAATGTGCTTCAGGGACAATTCATGATCACCAGACTAGAAATAACGTTTCCACATTTCACCAAAACAATCATCTTGTAACATATGTAGTCTAACATATAGATCTTAACATTTCACCAAAACAATCATCTTGTAACATATGTAGTCTAACATATAGATCTTAACTCTTTCTCTTCTAATCGACAATACCATCGTTGATTTTGACCTCATTAAATTAAATTAATGTTTGATTTTTTTAAACTTGACTTTGAATTATATAAAAAAGAGCATGCATTTCCCTTTAATCCTATACCAAATACAACATTTTCTGATAACAAATGACAAAGCTATTGAAGCCCAATCATAACAGGGGTAGTGAAATAGTAATAAGCAAATGAAGAATTCCTTCAAAACGTGGAAAAATAATTGCGGAGAGAAGAGATAAGTAGACTGGCTGCCTGGTCGTGCGGTTTGCACGCTGGACTGTCGTTCGGATTTATCGATGGTCCCGGGTTTAAACCCTGCCCGCTCCCATCCCCCGTCGTCCTGCGGGAGGTTTGGACTAGGAAGTAAACTATCTTCAACTCTGAAGGAACATCCGAAACATGTAAAACAAAACAAAACAAACCAGCAATCGGAAGCCCTAGGCGGCTGCCTAGTTTGCTTATGCCTAATGCCGGTACTGGTAAGAACCTTATCGTCTAAATCCTGTCCAGAACAGATAGATTTAAGTCATTGGTTAATATGCATGACTAAATGCATGACGCGTAGGACGTAATCATCTTCTTTTTTTGAAGTAACGTCTGTATTATATAAGATAAGATAAGATCTATTTAATAGAAGTTCCATAAATTGGTGGATAGGCTACCAGAGGAGATCCATGTATAGGCGAATAGGCTACAAAGGAAGACCCAGGGATAGACGTATAGGTAACAGAACGAGACACAGTGTGTCCACGTTAAAGACATTGACTTGTAAATGAGGATCAGATTACCTGCTAGATTGAGATAGTTGACAGCAATGAAAGTGTGTGAACTAACGGTAGCTTAGTACTTGACCTGGTTACGGTGTAATTAGGCCAGAGCGTGTCCCTGGGCGTCAGAGTGACCCAGTTTGTCTTCTCTACTTAATGACCGAAGAAAATCCAGGGTCGGATCTACAACAGTGCGGAGTTTGTAACCCCTCAGGACTTTGAAAAAAAAGACTCCGCAAACTAAAGAATTTTTTTAAAAAATTTCAAAAGATATATGTTTGTTGAACATACAAAAGTGAGATTAAATGACAGCCTGGACCGCAATCGATGGTATCGATGAAGCCTGGTTTGAGACCTGCTGCTGCTATTTCCTAGATCTATCGTCCTGCGTGAGGTTTGGGCTAGGATGTAATTATCTTCAAAAATCTCAAGGAACACCTGACATACGTATAACATTAAACAAAACAATGTACAAGTGATCCATTGTGTAATGAAACTAGCATGAAATGAAGTCCATTTTCATCTCAGTCTAAAAAGAGTCTCCACATTTTTTATCAGGGCCCCAGCTGACTTAAATCCGGCCCTGGCAGAGATCAAATAGAAAAGATTTGATTAACCCCTAAAACGCGTGTGGTAGTTGAACTCCTAAACATCAGAATTGTAATTCCATTTTGTATGTACTCATTGTAAAACAGCTCAGCGCTTAAAGGGTTAAACAAGTCATTTTATTATCAGTATGAGTTCCACTGAACACTGTAGTTCGCTGTAATTTTCTGCACTTCAATGTACCTCTATGAACTTACTGTACTTCTATGTTCTCCACTGTACTTCCATGTTCTTCACTGTACTTCTATGTTCCTCACTGTACTTCTATGTTCCTCACTGTACTTCTATGTTCCTCACTGTACTTCTATGTTCTTCACTGTACTTCTATGTTATTCACGATACTTCAATGTATTTCACTGTACTTCTATGTACTTCACTGTACTTCTATGTACTTCACTGTACTTCCATGTACTTCACTGTACTTCTATGTACTTCACTGTACTTCTATGTACTTCACTGTACTTCTATGTTCTTCACTGTACTTCTATGTTCTTCACTGTACTTCTATGTTCTTCACTGTACTTCCATGTTCTTCACTCTACTTCTATGTTCCTCACTGTACTTCTATGTTCCTCAATGTACTTCCATGTTCTTCACTGTACTTCTATGTCCCTCACTGTACTTCTATGTTCCTCACTGTACTTCTATGTTCCTCACTGTACTTCTATGTTCCTCACTGTACTTCTATGTTCTTCACTGTGGAACTGGTTGCGTTCGTTAGGCCAGGCTCTACCATTTTCAATCATTATTACATTTTTTTTCATTCTTTTTCACAGGCCATCTTGAATTGGATAATATCGTGACTTTGTTTGAAGCATATAATTAAAACGGCCTATCTGTAATAGCGACGCTTTCGGCTCAATTAACATGTGGCCGTACCAGACCGTAAAACAAGTTTGAAAACCCATTACAAAAAGCTGTTGTTTTTTTTTTTAATATACTTTTCAAAATCATAAGCAATGTTTTCTAGATAGTTGGGTTCTTTTTGTAGATTCATCTAAAATGTGGGAGATCTTTATGCCCCCCCCCCACGCCCCCCCCACGTATTTAGAGTCTTGTTTGTTCATATCGCTTGGATTATCTTTCTTTTAAAACAAGCGTTTCCTTGAAATAAGCCTGTCAGAGATCTTGCAAGAGGTTGGTAATTGTAAACTAAACAGAGGTTGGACCCACGTGACAATACTAGCCAACGTAAGGTTGAGGCGCTTAGGCTGAGTGGTTAAGCGCTTGGCTTCCGATCCCAGAGGTCCCGGGTTCGAATCTCGGTAAAGACTAGGATTTTGAATTTCGCGATTTTTAGGGCTCCCCTGTGTCCACCCAACTGTAATGGGTACCTGACTTTATTTGGGGAAAGTAAAGGCGGTTGGTCGTTGTGCTGGCCACATGACACCCTGCTCGTTAACGGTTGGCCAAAGAAACAGATGACCGTAACATCATCTGCCCTATAGATCTGAAAGTGGAACTAAAGTTGCTGGTACATAAAGGCTATTAGTTGTAATTTTAAAAAAGCCGTCATAACAAGCAGCCAATCAAATGTAGGTATTGCTACTGACAACGACTGAAGGCCGAATTAGATTCGCGGGAGAGCGCGTGAAAACTCCCCGGGTTCACGAAACCTTTGCCAGTCAGTAGTAAACGATGAAGCGATTAGCAAGGAACAATAAACAAGCAGGTATATAGGAAATAGAGCGAGTCTGTGGTGCATTACTTTCTGCTGGGAAAACGCGCCAGGCCGAGAGGTGCCGGTGAAAGGCAGACGTATTACGAGAGATTGCTCTCCCTTGCCAGGGTGGATAATGTCAACAGAAGTGAATATTAGGTAATAGCCCCCGTGTTTCATCCCCTTTTGTAACGTCACTGGCCTTTATGTTGTTTCAACTCCTTTTGGTGTGTACGCCTTATAGCATAAAGCAACGCCCCTAAGTTTTAACCTGACTTGCATTTTCTAAACTTTGTTTTGTATAAAGCACTATAAGCAGTGATAAGTTATGAGGGAGGCGCGATGGCTGAGCGATAAAGCGCGTGGCTTCCGAACCGGGAGTCCCAGGTTCAAATCCTGGTGAAGGCTGGGATTTATAATTTCGAAATCTTTGGGCGCCTCTGAGTCCACACAGCTCTAATGGGTACCTGCCATTAGTTGGGGAAAAGTAAAGGCGGTTAGTCATTGGCCTCGCCACATGACACCCTCGTTAACCGTAGGCCACAGAAACAGACCTTTGCATCAGCTTCCCTATAGACCACAAGGTCTGAAAGGGGAACTTTTTTTTTACTTTAATAAGTTACGCATAATTAAGAAACCACCTCCTCGTATTGCAAACACTGCTTCTGGTAACAGGGACTGGATCATAATTATCTTAAATTACCGAGTAATGAAACTTACTTATTGAAGTATCTCAGTGGCCTAAAGTATGACAGTAGAATAAAGTATGACAGTTGCCTAAAGTATGACAGTCGCCTAAATACTGACAATGGCCGAAAGTAAGGCAAATACGTCTATGAACAGGAGCGGACATACGCTTATTAAGTATTTGAGATGTGAGGCCCGGTGTGTGTGTGAATGTGTGCGTGTGTGTGTTTCTTTGGTGACGATGAGTAGAAGTTACCGATTGGTTGGTGTCTGTCGTAAGCTGTCTTGGGTTCGCCAGCCGACTCCAGAATGCCAGAGTGAAAAGACGTGTTTTTTGTAGTAAGCTAGATTTAATTCAAAATACCATAATTATATTACAACTAATGTCTACCACATTTATTTCATTTAATCTCAAGTTAAAACTGTCATTATTAAAATAAAAGCCATGTGTCACTACGAAAGAGAAACTGAGAGAAAAAGAGACAGACAGACAGACGGAGGGACACAGTGATAGGGAATGGCATTATGAAAGGAACACATTAGCTGAATTATTTGGGGAAACACCGGCTCCCCACTCCCATCCAAATATAACATGAGCGCGTAATTAATACAAGATGTTTTTTTTTTCCCCAAAATGGAACAATCCAGTTCGTTGTCAGAAACATCATTAATTACAAGATACAATAAGATAAGAGATATTAAGTTCATGGTCATCCCAGGAAAGCTCTGTGGAAGATTTTCGAGATACGACGCTAAACTTGTCATTTAGCTAGGATAGAAAGTCCAAATCGTTTTTAATAATATATAATTTTTTGTTCTCTGCTCGACTGTAAACAAAGATGAAAGGTCCTGCAATTTTTTCTACAATTTTTTTTTTTAAGTTGAAAAAGACAGACGTATTCTCTAATATCTGCTTTATGTATAAACACATGTCCCACCCACATTCAGCAATGAAGGGCCCCTACGTAAGAAAAAAACACACAGGTAGCAGATTGTTCGACCACCAAGGATCATGATGCCAACTCTGAGCCAACTCTCTGGGAGCCAACAATAAACTTTCTTTTAGAGCTCCGCTCGGATACACAAGTCTGTACATAGACGTCAGAGAACAATGCATGTAAATACAGATGTCAGAGCTCACCATGGGGGTCATTGGGGATCAAGGGGTCACGGGGTTTATTTTGATGTGATGAGCAATTTGTACAGGTAGACACCTTTGAGAGGAACCCGAAGACGATTTGCAAGGTAACTTGAACAGAAAGATTGCTTTGAAACAACCTGTACACTTTGTTCTTTGTGTTTTTGAATTGAAATATTTTACAAGGGGAACCGTAGCTACAGGTGCCACACAGCCGCATCAAGGCGTCTATATCCATGAGCGTAGCCGGGGGGTGGGGTTTGGCAGTTCGCCCCACCCCGCCCCAAATTTGATATTGGAACTGCGTTCTATTTTTTTAGAAGAATGGCAGGATATAGCTGCACAGCACTTTACAATTTTGTTGAAGCTCAGGTGAAAGGAAAAGATGCTTGGCGATATCAACATCTGTTTAAAAGGATTCTCTGTATCCATGTTTCTTATAAAGTTTTAATTATATAAATTATTGCATTGCCTCCAGAGTAATTTCAAAATGATAATTGGCTCGCGCAGACCAATACCACTCTTTAAACCAGCGGTTCTCAACCTTTTAAGCTCGGCGACCCCTTTTTACAATACCCCACTCTGCAGCGACCGCCCCCCCCCCCCCACACACACATACAGCAATAGAAGAGTAGACAATACCAATCCATATTTTCGATGGTCTTAGGCGACCCCTGGCAAATGGTCAATCGACCCCCAAGGGGGTCGCGACCCACAGGTTGAGAACCCCTGCTTTAAACTGAATTCAGTCCACAGTAGCACAGAAATCTGAGACGGTTGTGGACAACAGATAGCTATAGGCTTGATATCGCTGGAGCTGCGTAGCCACAGGAAATACTGAATTAACTCTCATTAATCTTCGGACTCGAACACACGCCTTATTATTATAATGTTTCAATGGAGGTCTATGACAATGTATTAATGTCTACACTTAGAACAATTAAAGGTTAACATCTCTGAAACAATGTACATTCCCCAGCCTCCTTTAAACTCAAATTCATAAGTAAATGTGTCCTTTTATTCAATTAAGTTATGACCTCTTAGAAAATGTAAAATTGATACATTTAAATTCTGACAACACCAATTGTTTTGTTATACGAGAAATAGTTGTATTCATAGCAGGACTCGTAATTGCATGAAGTCTATGATTGCTATGTTAATTGATCATGAAAATGTATCAATATTTAACCAATGCTTAGTATTTATTTGGTTCATAGTTCTTAAAGAACGTCATTACCATTATATTTAGACAAAAAAAACCTCTAATTATGCTTTATTTAAAATTGCTATGAATATTGAAATCTGGCAGGAAAATTTTTTTAAAAGAATTTCTTTGACACAGAGCAGGTTGGCATCACTTTGTGTTCTTTCCATAGAGCGAGAAACAGCTAAAAGTTTAGAAATAGATGCACTGGTTACTGATTTTGCTACTTAGATGGCCAGAAAATTGTTCGATCCATTTACTGTTAAATAATGGAAGTAGAATTAGATTATAGTTTGTATCAATATTTTACAGCTTTACACCTAGAAGTGTTTTAGGAATGTAAATGTGTAGAATGTAGAACTCGTAAAACATTTCTTTATTCAGTTGAAACATCTTTAAGTCGTTTAATTCTGTTATGAAATTGTACAAACATTGACTTTTGAGACACTATTACTTGTCTGAATCCTAGCTGAATCTAACGTAAAGACATTATTATTTATAAAAAAAAATAATTGGGACCTTTGAATAAACTTTAGTTATTTCAACCAGGGGCGAACTAGCTGCAATTTGACCAGGTGGCCAGGTAGGACCACAGAAAGCATCTTATATTTTGAATTCACGTCTGTATTTTATAAGATATGGGCCTCATGGATGCCACTATTAAATTGTTTAATGTTTTATAGTATTCCTTTTTGAGGGGAAGGGGCCTCTGAGCGAAGTATTTTTTAAAAAATCTTTTACAGACTACTAAGGCCTACTAATTTAATCTAACATATTTTCCAAAATGTTGTGATAGCCTACATAGGTAGAGCTTCATCCCTTTAGGGCCTATACACTTTGCGATTAAAAAGCAACATAAAGCCTTTATTCCTTATAAGGACATAGTGTTCACTGTAAGCATGTGTACAGCTATCGATACATTATCAAATTTAACATAATGATTTTGAGGACAGGTATACCTAGAACTGGATGTCCATCATATAATATACAATTTATGGGCCGGATGGTATAGAAATGTCCTGCCGATTTTGTTATCCAGTCCACCCCTGTTTTCAACACAGCTTCGTGTGGTATGTACCTCTAGCCGTTACCGCTGAATCGTACAAAAATTTCATATAAGCCCACAACTCTAGTGGTTTGAAACATTGAATGATCCTAAAATACGTGATTTAGAAAGGGCTATGATGAATGGTGGTTTAAAATGTTTTAATAATCCATAAAACAGCCACTTACAGTAAAATTACTTCATGCTTCAACTAAGGGGCGTCACTCAGTACATTCTCATACATTCTTAAAGGTATTTTGTTTAATGGCAAAGGGAGACGATGAAGGTCTGGATAAAGCTGACAATTACTAATGACCTCCCCTTGGTATCACAACGATCTCAAAATTCAACGAGATTTGTCGTTTATTTCCCCTTGCGCTCCCAACACACTCTTTGAATGGAGAGTCCAGCATGAATTGTCTCTCTTGTCCATTGATTGGAAAGTTTGATACCAGTCAAGGTCTAGGCCAAATGAAAAGGTCTAAAACGGAGCAGGCGATGATAGAATCTATGAATTTAAGAACGCGGCCCCTGACATGGAAATTCCACAATTGAATGTTACCGATGGCATGATAGCACCCGAGTGACATGTCGAGTAAAGCGACAGAGAAATAGGACCTCAGATAACCAAGGAAAGTTGCAGATCTAGATGTGGCGGTACAGCCTGTAAGTGTGGTGTATATAATGGGCCCAGATTCATTGATTACAGTGGACGTTAAAGCATACTTCTTCGCGTTAAGAGTAGATTCAATACTTGAAGCACCAAAATGTCGATCTTGATATGACAATTGCCATGCCTTGTAAGTAGTACCTTCCATGGTTGGTCGACCTTCTCCATTCCTCTCTGTCTTTTGCCATAGATAGAACCTCTTTCAATGGCAGGCCCGTCCATTCTTTTAAGCTGTCTTCCCATCGCTTTCTCTGTCTGCCTCTTCTTCTTTTTCCTGGTACTGTTCATTGAAGGAAGGTCTTTGTGAGCCCCCGCAGTAATAAGCTCCTTTTTTTTTCACAATACAACTAATTTTTTTAATTACCGCTAATTGATTGACTAATTGGTTAATTTTTTTTTAATTGATTCATGTATTGAAATCGATTATGAATAATTATGCAAAATTTCAACTTGATCCGAGACTGGAAAGTGGGAGAAACAAAACGTGTAACAACGTAATAAGGAAAATAACTCCACATATACAGCCACATCTCAATAAGTAGCATTTTAAAAACAACAAAACCCGAAGTACAGTCCAACGAGTCACGGTCTGACGACGCTGTTTTACAGCCACAAAGTTGTCAGGAGCCGATTGGGACATGTTTGTAAACAACTGCCCAGACAGATGAACTTACCACGACTGTTAATTCGTACATCCAGATCTGTGAAAACATAACTATATCAAAGAAGAAAATTAAAACATTCAGTAATAATAGACCCTGGATGACCAACATTAAAAATTAGCATTCTGTCATCATCGAGAAATACACAGAAGTCTATTTATAAAGCGCTGGTTATGTGTGTGTGTTTTTTTGTGTGTGAATGTCGTTCGCATGTGCATCTATATTGTTATTGTACAGTAGTTACGCTGAAGTTGTCAATTGTAGTCAAATTGAATTTCCATTTGATTGGATCAATAAAAGTTATCTTATCTTATCTTATTTCCCTTTTTAAAACCAAACAAAATAATTATTTGCTAACAATAAATTAACTAATTGGTTCATTTTTTAAAATTCATTCATATTTCGTTGGGTACAAGAAATAATTATGACCCGAGAATAGGTGTGAGAGAAATAACGTGTACAGATATTGTACCAGAGTGAGCTGATGTAAGCTTGATAATAAAACTAAGCTATTACATAACGTGGGAACCACGTGGGAAGCGTGGTCGAGAGGCTAAGTGCGCTTGAACTTGTCTCGGCTTGGCTACCTAGAAGAGGGCTCGTGGTTCGACTCGGGCAGAGTTGTGTTTACTGAGCGCCTAAAGGCGGAAAACCAACTCCTAGATACCCCCTCCCCACCACTGGTCCACAAATGAGATTGGACCAAAAGCGCCCTGAGCATGCTATAAGCATGAAAGTAGCGCTATATAATGGCTATAATAATAATAATAACCAGTTATAGGCATACATACGGTATCTCCAATTGACTCTCATGCCCAGTTTCTTAATCTTTAATGACAATCTCTTTTCCATAATTTAATAGCTGAAATGTGTGGTGAAGCGCTTGGCTTCCGCGCCTGTGGTCATGGGTTCGAATCTCGGTGAGGACTGGGATTTTGATATTTGGAATTTTTGTTAGGGCGCTCCTGAGTCTACCGAAAACTCTTAATGGGTACCGACTTAATTTGAGGAAAGTAAAGGCGGTTGACCGTTGTGCTGGCCACATGGCACCCTGATCGTTAGCCGTTGGGCAAAGAAACAGATGTCCCTAACATAGTCTGACCTATAAATCGAAAGGTCTGAAAGGGGACCTTCACTTTTTTTTTTTTACTAAATTGATGGACCAACCAGATATTAAGTAAAAGTGAACCTGCTGGCCAAGCAATGGCCTTGTCTGCCAAGTAATGGCGCATTTTACCTTGACCATCGGAAACTTAATAATAATTTTTAAAGAAAACATATTAGCAATTCTATCAATACTACCCCCTCCCCCCCCTCTTCTCATCCTGAATTTCCTTTTTTCATTCCCAGGATACCAACAAATGGGGTGCACCTGCAGATGCTTGACCTGTCCAGAAAGATGGACAACGTCCACTGGGGCTCTTTGATAAGGGCGTTTATTAGTAATAAAAAAAAAGAAACCATCGCGCGTGCGAGCAAACTAATGACCCGATATTGAGACTGTTGGAGACGCCATCAAGGGCGCCAGTGGAGCGATGAAAGACGAAGGCCCAAGCAGAAGGCAAGCCTCAGACTTAGTCATCGCTCCCGCTCTTCAATTAAAAAGTCATTTTCTTGACGAATGGCAGTACTTAATAGTGATTGCCAAGCTTATTAAATTTGCAGCCATATTCAGAACGTCTAGCCAGTGGGGGGGGGGGGGGGGAGGAGGGGGGGACAAGATTGGGGTGGGTGGGGCGTTGAGGGTATGCCTTGAAATCACTGACCCGTTAAGGTCGAACCATTGACGCCGCGGATTTTTTTTTCCCCATCAAAGCCAAAACGCAACTCGCTCATAGAATTCAACATTTATGTATGTCAGTGCGTCCGAGAGCTCTAGCTGATTATTATCATTGGACATGGTTCTTGTATTCTAAGTCCAGTCTGGTCTTTAAAGGGAACTTCGACAATGCGAGGCGATCTAGCAGCTACATAATTACAAGGTCTGGGCTCAATACCATTGTATGAAATATCCATATCCAATTTAGTAATGCATGTTAATCAATGACTTAAACTCTGCTAAGTTGGTTTTCCTGTCTGATTCAGGCAACCCATTCCATTTATTTTAGATTAAGGTCAGTGTTTCCCAAACCTTTTCTCTAGCTTCGCGCATTCTGAATTTTTAGCGGAACACTTCGCGCATTCTGAATTTTTAGCGGAACACTTCGCGCATTCTGAATTTTTAGCGGTTAATAGGTCGTTGAAGGCGACACAATAAAAAAAAGAAGTATTACACGGTAGCACTATGACGTAGTGGCAAGGGCAGTTAGATGTTCAGAAAGAGAGCATGTTCTGGAGAGGCCAGGTAATAATTACACAGAAGGTTACAAAACAACAACTTTATCATCTTATCTTATCTTATTATCTTATATATTGCAGACGTTACTTCAAAAAGAAGATAATTATGTCCTACGCATTTCATGTGTCAATTTAGTAATGCATGTTAATCAATGACTTAAACTCTGCTAAGTTGGTTTTCCTGTCTGATTCAGGCAACCCATTCCATTTATTTTAGATTAAGGTCAGTGTTTCCCAAACCTTTTCTCTAGCTTCGCGCATTCTGAATTTTTAGCGGAACACTTCGCGCATTCTGAATTTTTAGCGGAACACTTCGCGCATTCTGAATTTTTAGCGGAACACTTCGCGCATTCTGAATTTTTAGCGGAACACTTCGCGCATTCTGAATTTTTAGCGGAACACTTCGCGCATTCTGAATTTTTATTTTTAGCTTAGAACACTTTAGAAAGATTAATTTACCTGGTGGCCTTCTAGTTAATTACAGTATTGCAGAGGTTCGTGGAACACCTTTTCAGGTCTCGCGGAACACTAGGGTATCGCGGAACACAGTTTAGGAAACACTGATTTAGGTAAATACTTCAACGTTTCATTTATTTGTCTTAAAAGTTTCTGATATTAATTCAAATTTGAAATTTATGACAACCTAGCCATAACCTACCGCGGGGGGGGGGGGGGGGCATTCTGCGAACATGCCCAAGCCAGCTAAGGCTCATAACACTGCGGATATGCTTTTCGCGAAATACCTCACTGATTATTTTATCTTGACGTCTTATTTTAAACATCCACAATAGCATCTTAGTCCCAGTACATCTATTACATCACACACACACACACACACACACAGACACACACACAAAATAGTTATACAGATACTATAAATATTATTATTATTCAAAACTTATAGTAATATGGAAAGACAAAGGCATTGCACTCGGCACCAAAATCAGACTGGTTATCCCCCCCCCCCCCACTTGGTCATGGTCACATTCTTATTTGCAGAGCTAGAGAGCAGGATCCTAGCAATCGACTTGAGATGCTACAGAAAGATCCTAGGCATCACATTTAAAGACTGCATCACATTTAAAGACTGCATGACATTTAAAGACTGCATCACATTTAAAGACTGCATCACATTTAAAGACTGCGTCACATTTAAAGACTGCATCACATTTAAAGACTGCATCACATTTAAAGACTGCATCACATTTAAAGACTGCATCACATTTAAAGACTGCGTCACATTTAAAGACTGCATCACATTTAAAGACTGCGTCACATTTAAAGACTGCGTCACATTTAAAGACTGCGTCACATTTAAAGACTGCATCACATTTAAAGACTGCATCACATTTAAAGACTGCGTCACATTTAAAGACTGCATCACATTTAAAGACTGCGTCACATTTAAAGACTGCATCACATTTAAAGACTGCATCACATTTAAAGACTGCATCACATTTAAAGACTGCATCACATTTAAAGACTGCATCACATTTAAAGACTGCATCACATTTAAAGACAGCATCACATTTAAAGACAGCATCAACAGAGATTATAGACAGGGTAACTACAGCGATTGGGCCCCATCATTACCTGCTAACTAGCTTAAAAAAAAAAAACAAGCAAAAAATCTATGGCCACATTACAAAGACTTTCCTTCAGGGAACAGTACCAGGAAAAAAAAGAGGCAGACAGAGAAAGAGATGGAAGAAAGCATAAACTGTTTGTAAACTGTTTTACATGTTTCGGATGTTCCTTCAGAGTTGAAGATAGTTTACTTCCTAGTCCAAACCTCCCGCAGGACGACGGGGGATGGGAGCGGGCAGGGTTTGAACCCTCGATCGTCGATAAATCCGAACGACAGTCCAGCGCGCAAACCGCACGACCAGGCAGCCAACCAATGGACGAATGGACGGGCCTGCCACTTAAAGAGGTTCTAAGGCAAAAGACAGGGAGGAATGGAGAAAGGCTATCAACAAATCTTGCATGGTGCCCCAACGGTCTATCAGACTAAGGGATAGGTAAGGGTAAAATATACACTGTATGTAAATAATTAGTTAGTATGTCAGAACAAAACATGTTGATTTAAGTAACTATAGCATATGAAATAATTCTTCACACACAACAGACTACGTCCTGCGTATACAATCACAAGCACACAACGATCAGAGTGAAATGCCCTCCTTTTGATAAACATAAACACAGCTTCAATTCCGACAAAATGGAAACAAGAACGACTACTCATGGCATACAGAACGAAATCATCCACATCAAAGAGTTCTTGCCCTTGTGCCACCTCGGCGGCGTCATTAGTTTCACACCGAATTCATCTCCCTCCCTCCCCTTTCCCCAAACACACTGCCCCAGTGACTTGTGCCGCGACCTCCATGAAGGTGCCGCTTGTGCCCGCTTACCAGACAACAGCGTGACGTAGCAACACGTGCCAACCCCCCCTGCCCCCCCCCCAACCAAACATGTTCCTAATCTCTCCAAATACAAACACAATCGCCTGTCTCAACACGATCTACGGATTTGAACTACAACTGTATGGCCTCAACTAATACGCTCTGCCAACTTACCAATGGTTGAATAAAATAATACAATATTCGGTGACGCCTCTGTCCCACTTCATCTGTCGTCATCTAGAAGTACATAGGAGTGTAATTCATAAAAGTGCTGGCTGAGAGTGTGCATATGTTTCGCGTCTGAATTTTGTTCGTATTTGCATCTATCTTGTTATTGTTACAGTAGTTACGCTGAGGTGGTCAACTTGTAGTCAAACTGAATTTCCATTTGAGGGCCATTTGACTGGACCAAAAAGATAATTATCTTATCTTATAGAATTTCAAAGAACAAGAAAAACATAGAAAATACTTTTAAAAAAAACCCAACAACAAAGGTTATATTAAGCGCAAAATTACTAAAATTGTTATTGGCTTTTAAGAAGCTAGAAGTTAGAAACTAGGGCAACTGTTTCTTAACTTTCGACTGTTTCTCGTCCAATTGAAAGAACACCGAGTGAAGCTTTCTGTTTTAGAAATTCTTGAATAATTTGTAATCAATCGAAACTACGAGAGTGACCTATATACTGGACGAACTGACACAAGGTCAGACATAACATGTATGCACGACAATGTTTGGGAAACTTGAAAATAAAAGAAAAAGAATGAACCTTGACAAAGTTGAATAATTAGCAGCTGTGTCCAAAGTTTTATTCGTGACAATCAGGACTATCCATATATACCTAACTGTCATTGTCATCCCTAGCCACTGCATCGAACCAAGATAGCAATAGCAATGCAGTGAGCTCATGAGGACCAGATATAAGTAGATTATGATTGCTAATATGTCTCGTCTGGCGATATTTTTTTCCACACTGAAACATCGGGACTACTAATCTTCACCATTTGACACCAAGGTGTCCTAGAGTTCTGTTAGAACAGCGGTTCTCAACCTTTTATGCTCGGCGACCCCTTTTTACAACCCCTCACTTTGTTGCGACCCCTTCCACACACACACACATGCAGCAATATAAGAATAGACAATCCATTTTTTTCGATGGTCTTAGGCGACCCCTGGCAAATGGTCAATCGACCCACAAGGGGGGTCGCGACTTACAGGTTGAGAACCCCTGTGTTAGAATAACCACAGTCTAAAAAGATATAGCATAGTATCTGAGAGAATTTTTTTTTCATTTTGATAGAATGTTCAAGAAGAAACTTGCTGGTTTTATTATTTGCTTGTAATCACTGGAGAACAAATCAATAACAAAGCAATAACATGACTAGACATTACACATTTGTTCAATAGTTTTTTTTATTTTTTTTCTACAGACTTTTACATTTCAAAGATGACAGCAGTTTTCACCAGTGGTCAAAATTGAACAAAGTGAGGAGTTATCAAACAATTTGAGTTGGTTCAATTATAAACTGTGGCATTTTACGGCTCGAGAGACGATCTTTTCCCCATTGCAACTTCTTGTGTGACTAAAGAGGCCAATTCTTGATACACAGCTGCGATCGCAGGTTGGGCATATATAATATATAATTATAAACACAATCCTATATTTAGGCCTATGTAGGGATTTGTCTTGCTTTCTAAAAAGTCCTGGCAATCATCTTTAAAGTTTAACTTCAAAGAGGATTTGTTAAAAAAAACGTGATCAGTAATTCTTATATGAAACTAGGTCATTCAAGACAGAATCACTTTGTAGCATTTATTTTACTTTAAAAGGTATAATTTTGTTCATGTAATATTTCAAATACCTAGACCAAGATACAAAAAAAAAAAAATAACTGAAAAACAACTTTTAAAGAAAGCTAACATTACCTTTTGGGTAAAAGTTCAATATGCATTGATGTGGTTGTTTTAAAATATGAAACTCAGTAACATGGTCAACAATATCGAATACCTGATATAGCTATATAAGGTTAGCTTTCGGAAGGTGTCTGAGAAAATTGAATACAATTTGTTAGCTTGCTATTGCTGTAGCTTGAACAAGCTCATTTTCTTTGTGATTTTAAAACATCATTTTAACAATTACAAAATGTAATCTTATATCCCTGCACAATATTTTTTTTTTTTTTTAAAGGACACCTCAGAATTTGCGCTGTTCAATTTTAGCTTTGTCATCATAGGAATCCTTGGGCCTCTTTTTGGGCCTTTATATGCCTCTTTTTGGGCCTTTATATGACTCTTTTTTGGGCCTTTATATGCCTCTTTTTTGGGCCTTTATATGCCTCTTTTTGGGCCTTTATATGCCTCTTTTTTTGGGCCTTTATATGCCTCTTTTTGGGCCTTTATATGCCTCTTTTTTGGGCCTTTATATGCCTCTTTTTTTGGGCCTTTATATGCCTCTTTTTTGGGCCTTTATATGCCTCTTTTTTGGGCCTTTATATGCCTCTTTTTTGGGCCTTTATATGCCTCTTTTTTGGGCCCTCCTTCCTCTTATAAGTTCTCACATTTTTTTAAATTCAATACTGAAGAGACTACATTGCCAACAACACATAAGACACTAACATAAGTTTAAGGTTTACACAACAGTTCACGTTAAAATTGCTCATAAACTGTCCAAACTTAACGAACACTGGGTTGTCCTTTGCTGTAGTCAAACGATGTTATTGGGACTCTTTCGGAAGGATCTTCCTTATTTCCTACGAAGCCTTAAGATTTGTAGAAGTGTAGAAAGTATGTATTTTACCATCTAAGCATCCATGATTGTCAGTTTAAAGTAGTACAAATTTATTGTTCTATTTCTGGTGTACTGAAATCAAAAATAAAAAATTTACATAATATTTATGTAAAAAGAAAGTATATAAATTAGCAAGGTAGAAATGAATGTTTCTAATTTGTTTTAAATTGATCAATAATTAATGTAAGTATGTGACCTTTTTCTGTACTTTTTTTTTAAACACTGTAAATTAATAATTAATTCAGGGCCGGATTTAAGGGAGGGCAGGCGGGGCTACCACCTCGTGCGACCCACATGAAAGTGACCTCCACAAGATATAAAAGTATATCCAGATTTTTTTTCTTCACATTTTTGTAAACATTTTTTTCTTAACATTTTTTTCTTAACATTTTTTTCTTAACATTTTTTTAAACATTTTTTTCTCAACATTTTTTTCTTTACATTTTTTTAAACATTTTTTTTCTGAACATTTTTTTCTTTACATTTTTTTAAACATTTTTTTCTCAACATTTTTTTCTTTACATTTTTTAAATATTTTTTTTAACATTTTTTTTCACACATTTTACGGCTGGCAGAAAAGTGAATGATTTAGAATTGTACGCTTGTAACCAAAAAGAGGCAATGCCCAAAAAAAGAGGCCAATAGCCCAAAAGAAAACGAGGCAAAAGCCCAAGGATTCCTAGGATGTCAATAGCTCAACTGAAGTCAAAAGCTAAAAAGCTGAGGTATCCTAAAAAAAAATAATTCATTATGTATAACAACTGACTAAAAGTTTAATCATTGAAAAAAAAAAAAAATGTTAAGACATTATTGACTTCTTCTTTGTTCACGCAAGCCAGTGATCCCAAAATGGTCTTTATAGACTAAGGACTTCCAATCGGCGTACGAGATTAAAAAAAAAGTAAATTGGGGGACTATGAGATGTTAACGGGGAGATTTTGATAGTGGATCTCAATTAAGATGATCGAGTCTCTTTTATTTCCTAGTAACTAATGGTTTGTACCTTAGTTGGTCCTGTGATTTTCAAACTTCAATGAATATTTAATATCTTAATTGTGTTTTACATGGTACTAATATTAAGCCTAAATTTTAAAAATATATAGCTTTTATATAGTGCTATTTTCATGCTTACACAGGTCAGATCTCAAACAAGGAAATCCTATGCCGAACTGGGAGTCGAACACATAGTGAGCTTGTGACAGAGCGCCGCATGAGGTTTGCGGGACATGTTCTACGACAAAATGAACTAAGCATACCAAGAGTTGCGATAACATGGAAGCCAATACGAGGAAAGCGCAAACAGGGACGTCCTCGTATTACCTGGCGCCACACCTTCATGGAGGACCTAAGAACAGTGGACACCAGGTGGGAGGAGGCTTCAGACATTGCCAACGACAGATCCTTATGGTTATGGAGACAGCTTGCTGCCCAATGCGCCGAACGGCGCGGGAGGACCTAACTAAATAACTAACTAACTTTCATGCTTATAGCATGCTCAGGGCGCTATTGTCCAATCTCATTTGTGGACCGGTGGAGGGGGGGGGAGGGGGTATCTGGGTGAAGGTTTTATTCTTGCTGCCTTTAGGCGATCAGTAAACACAACTCTGCCCGAGTCGGGTGTCGAACCTCGAGCCCCCTTCTTAGGTAGCCAAGCCAAGCCAAGTTCAAGCGTACTTGGCATCCCACATTACCTAATCCCAAAAGAAATGCAGACAGTACAGTGTTGAGTACATGGCTTCCTTCCTTCCTCCGTTGCACATTTCCTGCAACAAGGTTTGAACTAACGACGCCAGGAAACCATCTCATTATTTGCATGACTATTCTCACTACTCACCTCTGGCAGCTCCTCTTCTGCATTATAACAATTCCGCCACTATCCAACTTTCCCCATAAAAAAAAAATAAAAAAAAAAAGAATTACCCTGCAGCTGGAAAAGGCAGTCGGTGCAGATGTGTGTTTGGAAGAACGGGAGGCATAACAGACAGAAGGTTGGGGGGGGGGGGAGTAAGGAAAAGTGAACTGGGAAGGGGTGTGTGGCTAATAAGGTGTCGATAATGAGTATTACTTATGACAAACAACATTAGGCCGTTACCAGACTGAGGGGCGCAGGGTACCCATTCACGCAGCCCTTGTCAGCCGTTATAGTTCCTTCACTCCATCGAGTTCTATCGCAGGGTTTTGTTTGATGTTCCCTGGCGCCTCTCTTGATTTACGTCCCCTACTTTTACCTCTCCACCCCCACCCCCCACCCCCCCCCCCCCCCACTCCCGCGTTCATTCCGTGGTGTAGAGATCGGATTTTTTTAATGTCAATAATATCAGAGAGAGTGAGGGAGAGAGAGTGAGGGAAAGAGAGGGAGGGAGAGAGAGTGAGGGAGAGAGAGAGGGAGAGAGAGAGTGGGACGAGAGAGGTGGAGAAGAAGTAGTTTTGAGAAAACAATTGTTATATGTGTGTAAACACTTGGGGGTTATTATTTCTACAGACAAATGAGAGAGAGAGAATGAGAGAGAGAGAGAGAGAGAAAGATAGAAATGATAGGTATTTATAATAGGCGTACTCACGACTCAAGTTTCATTATTTCTATCTTTTTCTGTCTCTTTCGCTCTCTCTTTCCCTCTCTCTCTCTCTCTCCCCTCTCTCTCTCTTTCTCTCTCTCTCTCTCTCTTTGTCTGTGCGAATTTTAATTCACGTGCTGCTTTCAGCAATTCTCCTTTTATTCTTTTTCTCTCTCTCTCTCTCTCTCTTTCTCAGGTATGAAGGTGTATAACCTGAATTTCTTGGCGTACGACAAAGCTATACACCAGTCAGCAACTCAATAGTTCTTAGGATAGGTTTACAAACAGGTCTTCACATGTATCTACAGATGGTCTTCAGATAGGTCTGCTGACAGGTCTATAGATAGGTCTTCAGATGTATCTACAGAGGGCATATAGATGGGGCTACTGACATGTTTACAGATAGGTCATCACATGTATCTACAGATGACCTACAGACAGTTCTACTGACAGGTCTACAGAGAGGTCTTCAGATGTATCTACAGATGGCCTATAGACAGGTCTAGTGACAGGTCTACAGAGAGGTCTTCAGATGTATCTACAGATGACCTACAAGCAGGCCTAGTGACATTTCTACAGATAGGTCTTCTGGTAGATGTTCAGGAAAAAACAGATGGTAGGAAAGGTCTACACAAACAACTAAACTTATTATCGCACGTAGCATAATATAAACAAACAAACAAACAACTGTTTGTTGAGGACATCATTACAAAATGTTAAAGAAAAATTAAAGGGAATCCACTCTTTTGTGTCGATGATACGGTTACTATGCGCGCAATTATAGCTCTTTACAGTCTCGACTCCGCCAGGTCAATAGCCAACTCTCATCGCATATCAATAGACAGGCCGGTCGACTCCTTCAACGTGTCAGAACAGCTGGCCGTAGCAGACGTCACAATGAGTAAATAAATGTATACATTTTCGTAATTAAAATAAAATTTTACAAAAGATATCAGTTTAAAATTGTAAAAATATGTTGTAACTCCAGTGGCGGACTGATAGGGTTGATGTGTGTTTGACCTAATGACACAAGAGACTAAGGCGAATCACACAGGTCAACGGCTGTTGAACAAGGGACATTACCGCCAGTACAAGCAAATATGACCAGTGTTATGGTCATATGATCGAAAACCTTTACGGCCGAGAGACAATGTGTAAGAAAGGACAGTTGAGTCCAGGACAGCAAGCAGTAAGGACAGTGTGCTACAATGTGAGTCCTTGAAAATGTAGCTGTAGGAGTCTAGAAGTAGACAGAGAAAGACTTGTAGTGATTAGTTGGCAGTTCTATTGTGTTAAAGCATTTGAAGTTAGTGTAGCCAATTGTGTTGTATTGGCTGTTGATGTATTTGTCATTAAACCGTCACATTGTTACTTGAAACTCTTGTTGTCAAATTCGTGTATTAGATGTGCTGTGTTGTGTTTAGCAGTGTTTACAGAAGGCCTGATTAGGAGAGAACGTAACAATATGTACACGGAGGCTTCCTAATCGAGGAGTCCCGGGTTCGAATCCTGGTGAAGATTGTAGTTTTTAATTAATCTTTAGGGCACCTCTAAGTCCAAGCAGTTCTAGTGGGTAACTAACATTAAGTTGGGCAAAAAAGTAAAGGCGGTTGGTCGTTGTGCTGGCTGGCCACACGACGCGTTCGTTAACAGTGGACAAAGGAAATAAATGACCTTTACAACACCTGACGTACAGATTGCAAGGTCTGAAAAGGGTATAGTATTTCCAGCAGCGACATTACTGAATGCCTAGCCAGGAAGTATTGCTATCTAAAAAAGAGAAAGTACAATTTCTTTAAAATGTACTTTTTAATTGTCTCTATTTGGCATCAACCATTTTATATACATAGAAGAATAAACAAGGGGGAGGGGGAGAGAAGGATCAAAAACAAAAGAAAAATGAGAGAAAAAGTGAGTGAGAGGAAGAGAGAGGGTGGGAGGGAGGGAGGGAGGGAGGTAGAAATAAAGAAAAGAAAAAGAGAGAACAAGAAAATGGTGGAAAGAGATAGTGAAATGAGTAAGAGTCAACAGAAAGACAGAGAGAGAGTGAGGGAGAGTCAGAGAGAGAGAAAGAGTCAAAGAGAGAGAGTCAGAGAGAGAGAAAGAGAGAGAAAGGGTCAGAGAGAGAGAAAGAGAGAGAAAGGGTCAGATAGTCAGAGAGAGAGAAAGTCAGTCAGAGAGCCAGAGAGAGAGAAAGTCAGAGAGTCAGAGAGAGAGAAAGTCAGAGAGCCAGAGAGAGAGAAAGTCAGAAAGCCAGAGAGAGAGAAAGTCAGAGAGTCATAGAGCCAGAGAGAGAGAAAGTCAGAAAGCCAGAGAGAGAAAAAGTCAGAGAGTCAGAGAGCCAGAGAGAGAGAAAGTCAGAGAGAGAGAGACTAAAAAGTACAACAAAAACTTGATCACGGACGATAAAAAAAATGAACAGCACTTATCAAAGCTTTAGTCTGTACACCGGAAACACCAAAAAGCTAAAAGCTATCAGAACACTTCCGCCATTTACGAAATCGTTATGACTGTCAATACAAGCATAACAAAATATTTACGAGTATCCTTCAATCTACAAATCTATGTGACAACCTTATCATTTCAATATTTGTATGTAATCTATATATTCATCAAAGAATCATTAGATCGATGTTCTATTCTGTGCTGTTCCCATAATTTGGTGATATTCAAGATGACGTCAAGTAAAGCGCAAATCTCATATATTAACAGCACAGTGTGTAAACATCTATGTCGAGAACAGGATTAAAGAGTCAGTTTTGATGGTGTGAGATCACATGATTTTAAGCACGGGTCTCCATGGATACCAAGGATATTCAAGGAAGGCGCGGCGGCTGAGCGGTAAAGCGCTTATCTTTCGAACCGATATCCCGTGTTCGAATCCTGGTGAAGACTGGGATTTTTAACATCGGGGTAATTGGGTGCATCTGAGTCCACCCAGCGATAATGGGTACCTGACATTAGTTGGAGAAAAGTAAAGGCGGTTGGTCGTTGTGCTGGCCACATGACACCCTCGTTAACCGTAGGCCACGGAAACAGATAACCTTGACATCATCTGCCCTATAGATCGTAAGATCTAAAAGGGGAACTTTCTTACTATCCAAGGTTATGTAGAGTAAGGTCGTTCAGTGTTAGACCAGAAACTAGGTAAGAACGAAACAATGTAGTTATATCTTCACCTGTTGCTTGATACGTTGGGGCACCACACATGATCCGTCGATTTTCATCTCCATTACTTTTTTTTTTGCCACGATTAGAATCTATAAATGGCCTGTCCAATGTGTCCATCCTTTGTTTTCCCTGGTTATGATCATACATTTATACTGTGTAAATCGACCACCTGCGGACAATGGTTATGCTTGCCCTGGATGTGGCAAAATATGCAGGTCACAGCTGGGGCTGCGCAGCCACGGGAAATACTGTATTCCTCAATAATCTTCGGACTCGAAGACTAGCCTTATTATTATTATTATTATTATACTGCATAGCATTACTAGTAGAAAAACAAAACCTAATGAAATACTCAGAACGACACAAAGATACTTAAGATAAGAGGCACATTTCTTATGCCTTATGCAAGAACAAATTCGTACAAGTGCTCCTTCTTCCCAGGTGCCATTAGAGAATGAAAGGGGTTGCCTGAATCAGCCAGAAAAAAAAACCAATGACTTAGCAGTTTAAGTCATAGATTAACATGCATGACCAAGATTGACATGAAATGCGTAGGACGTCTGTAAAATATATGGATTCATATGTGGGCCTCCTTCAGTAGTGGAGCGACTATGGTTCATCTCAAACAAAGCGATGTCGCCCACACTGCAGTTCCCCCCCTCTCCGCGCAACTGATGAGACCAAAGAAACGGAGTATCCGATACAGTTTGGGATCAGTATCGGCGCAGGCTCTGCCAGGCCCGGGTCCGCTGTTCTGCCTCATCGTGGCACCTGAGTGGAAACGGCTACTTGAGGGGGTAGCTAGGCTAAATGAATGGCGAAACATAATTCCCGTGGGGATGCCCACGGGTAGACGAGAGTCCACCTTTTGCACGGCGGTTTTGCAAAAAAGTCCCCACAAACCTGTCACACATCCATGCGCTGTTCCTCAAAGGGACCGTTACAAAAATGGCGAGTCCCCCACGGCTAGCTTGGTACAACGAAGGAAAATGGCGGAGGCTCCCGGTGTCCTCGGCCTCCTGCCATGTGCAGCCAAGCATGCGTCGGGGGCCAAAGACATTGGAAACAGCAATTCTTTACTTAGGCATTGACTCGGGTCTCTCAAACAGAACTGTCTACCCACAAGTTTGTTTTGTTTTACTGTTTGGCGTCCAAACAGGTTTTTTTTCCAACTTAGGGCTCGAAGAGCCTTTGGCTCAGCCCTTAGACGATCAAACGGCTCTGTCAAGCACAGTGTGCCCCTATCTGCCTAAGGGTCACCAGCCTTTCCCGCGTTTGGGTAAGGCAGCGGAGGTTTGGATTCAGATTTCTTTTTACTAGATGGGTCCCGTAAGGTAGTTAAAATAGTAGTTTTAAAATTTATCCGGCGTAATGGCGCAATATAGAATAAATCAGGGGTCTCAAACTCATTTCAGCTTGTGGGCCACAGTGGAAAGTAACAACCATTCAGCGGGCCACACCACAAAAAGAGAATGTTTTTTCATTAAATTTTACGAACACTACTGTCACTGCATGTAAATGCTAAAATAAAGTTTGTATAATTATTAATTACATTTAGTGTAGTTTATTACATGCACAGGCAGTTTAGTTGACTAAAATAAGTTGACGTTGTCTCTGTCACTAATTAAAAAGAAGAAACTGTAGTCCCCCCCCAAAAAAAAAACAACAAAAAAACATATAATTACTAGGCCTACTGCAGATGGCTCGTCACTCATGTTTCTGTCCACTCATCTGAGAGCGTTTGGCAGAGACCAGACCATCAACGTTAGGCCTGAAGTCGCGTGTAGTGGCAAGCCGCAAGGTTGCTCTCAGATGCTTATCAGTCAGTCTTGATCGTAATGCTGTTTTTTTTTAATCTTCATTCTGGAAAAAAACTGTTCGCAAACGTAAGAACTCCCAAACATCGCTAGAATTCTAGCAGCTGCGCAGAATAAGTTTGGAAACTTCTCTCTGGGAAGAAACTGGTAGAAATCTGGAACACCAACATCAGCGTATTTTTGCTTCAGAACAGTGTCACACTGTAGGTCCAGTAGTTCCATCTGGACTTCCTCTTGAACGTTTTTCACGTCAACTGCGAACGGAGTGGCAACAAGGAAAAACTGTGGTTCGAGGGCAGTGAATTGCTGAAAGCGGTGTTCAAAATCTTCCAGTAGTCTGGAGAGGATGTCTACGTAGTCTTTCAGGAGCTGTGGTTCAACCGTAATGCTCTGTAGAAAAAACAAATGAGCCAGGTTTCCATCTGCCAGCTGAGTGGCCCACAAAGTCATCTTGTATCTGAATGATTTGATGTGGTCAAACATCACGGTAATCAGCTGCTTTGTGCCCTGTAGTTGTGAATTGAGTGCATTGAGATGTTGCGTGATGTCAGTAAGAAATGCAAGATCTGAGGTACGTCTCTGTCTTTCATTGCCATGAACACTGCTATTTCCCCATCTCAGTTCAAAACAAATCTCTGCAGCACTTTTCCACGATTCAACCATCTGACTTCCATTTGATACAGCAACTCTCCGTATTCCGTTTCTAAATCAGCTAGACATGACACAAACTGTCTCTGGTTGAGACCCCGTAGACGTAAGAAGTTCACCGTTTTCACGACAACATCCATCACGTTCTTCATTTTGTAGACTTTTGCCACAGAGTGCTTCTTGGTGCAGAATGCAGTGTATGGCTGCAAAAAAGGTCCCACCAAGCTGAGCTGATACCGTTTCTCTACCATTAATCCAACAACACCAACCTTCTCTGAACACATTGCTGGTGCACCTTCCGTAGTTTTTCCCACGGTAGCCCACACCTGTCAACACAAACTTCCAGTTCTTGAAAACACGTCGCGTCCAGTCGTCGTTCCTTTCATGGGTAGTAAGTCCAATAGCTCTTCAACAATGTTCAAGTTTTCGTCGACCCTATGAATGAATACGGCACAGTATGCGGTGTCTGTTACAGCATTAGACTCGTCCAGTGCAATGGAATATACTACAAAAAGTCTTTTGCAGCGGCAATCAGTTGCTGTTCAACATTTGTCGCTGACTCGGTGATCCTGCTTGCAACTGTGTTCGCCGACAAAACGTATGCATTCGAAGAGTTTCTTTTTCTCGGGGCAGATAATTTCACAGGCCTGTAGCATACACTCTTGTACAAATTGGCCTTCAGTGAATGGTCGTGATACCATCTCGCTAACAACAAAGCTTGCCTTCACAGAATCTTCGCTTGCAGTGGGCGGACATCTCATTTACTGATGTGTGCAGTTGTAAATCATTTCACTGCTTTTATGTGGTCATTGTAAATGTTATCTAATTTTTTTGAATTCGCGGACGTGGCCGCGGGCCACACAAATTTGTTTCGCGGACCCCTGGAATAAATGTATAATTGACAAAATTGTATATTATAGATAATTATTTGGTAGTGGTAATATGAATGAAATTCAGTTTCATGTAATATTGACATTCAATGTAACATCACTGCATTGGGAAAGCCAATTGACAATGATATATCAATGCGTTGAACACAACTTGGAATGGGCATCTTATCTGTTGAGAATCGGCATTTATAATTATTATATTTTAGATTATTATCGTCATACAGAGAAACGTATATATATAAAAAAAGTAAGCTCTAAGGGAAACAATCGAGGATTAGTAGTTAATTTTTCTTTTTTTATGCATAGTCTCCCTTCATTAAAAAAAAAAACTTAACACTGTCATCAACTTTGTGCTTTCAGCTTTTTTTTTTCTGTTTACATTGCCAGAGAGAGAGAGAAGAAAGAAAAGAGAGAAAAGTGAAAGAGACATATAAAAGGCACTCATTTATTTCTCTCTATCATGGACAATGACTTATCTTATATAGGCCTAATACAGATGTTACTTCAAAAAAAGATGATTTCTGCATATTTACATTTGGCTTCAGAGTAAGACTTAGGAATTAGATATATAGAAATTTCTGTGGCAATTAGACTTTAGAAGTAGACTCCTCTGAATCTAATGAATACAGATTTTGTATTGTTTTAGATGACGCAGGGCTTGAAATTCGCCTAGGGGAGAATAGAAATTATTCATGAAAACATAACAGCTTTACGTATTAAAAGATTATAAAATGTACTAGCGTTATACATTCGCTTAAACTGGGTGGTTTCCCCTGAGAGAAGGGAGAAGTGGAGAGTTAAAAAATATTCCGTTGTTTTCTAATCGAACATTCTTTAATTTTTAAGGGGAAAAAAAGCTGCTTAACGAGATTTTGTCTTTTTAAAAAAAGGTATTCTTAATGTTTTTCTTGTTTTATTTACAAAGTAATCCTCTTTTAAATTTTTAAAAATATAGATAGATAAAAATTAAGTAGTTATTAATGAATTTTAAAAAATTATGTGTATAAGCTTACACCAAACGAATTACTTAAACTATTATTTTTTATTACAAGACTTTCGACCTTCGTTAGTGTAGGATAATCCCAAACGTTTCTGTTCCTTAAAATTCATTACTCTGGTTTCAATGAATGTACCATCGAACATTCTTTCACAAGCTTTGAGTACTCTATCGTATCTATTTTGTTCAATTTAATATTTAATGAAACTTGTGAGTAGATGACAATAAATGGTACTTCATTTAGGATAATTTAACTAGTGAAATGCCTTGAAATTAATATCAAAAGTTGTGCCCTTAGCTCCTAAGACACTTTAACAAATTTAAATGTATTACATTCTAATGGTTTGTTTATTCTAGTTATGTACAAAATTATATTTTTTCTAAAACAATGTGAATTAATAAAGCAAGTAGCTTCCCCTTTGATTTAGGCAAGAAAAAAAGCACATCTTTCTATTTAAATTCTCTGTAGCCAAGAAATTGTGCTCAATTTATTAAGGAATAAAATGGTATATGTTGACTGTATTTTCTTTTCTCTGACCTTTAAAATACAAATTTTTAGCCCCCTGTGTAAGTACATTGTAAATAATTGCACTTTCATAATGCAGTCTGTGAGCAGGCAGTCAACTGTTCTATCTAACATGTTGAAATGTGAAAAAAAAAGCGTTTGAATACAATTAAATTATGTAAAGTAACGATACGGATGTGATTAGAGGGCCCTGCGCAAGGATGACACGTAACTTCTAGAAGACTTCCACACTTATTTGTCAATTTGTTTAAGATTTCATACTTGTAAGTTGTGAGAACTTATAAAAGATGGCCCATAAAAGAGGCCAAAGGATTCCTATGATAATAGAGCTAAAATTGAATAGCGCAAATTCTGAGGTTTCCTAAAACAAAACAAAACGTAATGAAGTATAGGTAAATCATGTTTCGAATTTTTCTCTTTAATTCTTTATGATTTAATATTTGTGAAATGTAAGAACTTACAAATAAAAATTAAATAAAACCCCCAAAAAGAGGCTTATAAAGCCCAAGGATTCCTATGATAACAAAACTAAAATTGAAAAGTCACATTCTGAGGTTTCCTAAAAAAAAATAATTAAAAAAAAAAATCTGTCCCTGAATAACATTCGTGACCTTGACTGCAGAATAGTAGGCTATTATATGGTCTGGACGTGGAAGCGTTAACCTGTTTGTCTTGTGTGTTAGTGCAAATGACAGTATAGTCTGAATAAACCACAAAAAAAACATTCATGACTAAACTGACATTAAATGCGTAGGACGTCTTTCTGTCAAACGATCGATCAATCAATTGGGCTCACATTTATTCAAAACAATTAGATTATCCTATTTCGTTTTTAACAAATAAAACTTTTGTGTTCATTTCATGCAGAAAAACAAAATAATCATAATGATATAATCATGATTAAACACAATTTTAGTCTATCACTTGTCTTGCAAACAAATAAGCGGTGTATTTTTTAAAAATATCTATGTTTCTAAAGTTATCATAATACTTAAATAGTAACCAGACTCTTAATATCACTAATCACTAAAATAGTCTAAATAGGATGGAACTTAGACGCCGATAATCAACGCTTACCATTGAATCTATTTATAGAATTGTAAAAATACTAAATTAGAAAAAAATGAAAAAAAATTTTCACGTGAAAAGTTGATGATTGAAAAGTAGGCGCCCAGGGGCGTGGAATATGAGAAGCTGTGTTTAGCTGAAGTAAAATGTCGGGTAATTGGTCTCATTAGATTCCGATTTAATTTAATCATTAACCAAACCAAGACAGTAACACCATCACATCATCACATCATCACACCATCATACCATTACATCATCACATCATCACACCATCACATCATCACACCATCACATCATCACATCATCACAACATCACACCATCACATCATCACAACATCACATCATCACACCATCACATCATCACAACATCACACCATCACATCATCACATCATCACACCATCATACCATCACATCATCACACCATCACATCATCACATCATCACATCATCACAACATCACATCATCACAACATCACACCATCACACCATCACATCATCACAACATCACACCATCACACCATCACACCATCACATCATCACAACATCACAACATCACACCATCACATCATCACAACATCACACCATCACATCATCACACCATCACATCATCACAACATCACACCATCACACCATCACATCATCACAACATCACACCATCACATCATCACACCATCACATCATCACAACATCACACCATCACACCATCACACCATCACACCATCATTACTTCTCATCTTTCGTTGTTGTTTTTTTCTCACCCATCGTGTCTCTATGTGTAACTCCTGGGGTTGTGACGCAGCCCGAGACAGCCAATCAAAATTGCTCCTTTAGTAACTTGCAAATCCCTGGATGCAAATGATGCAGACGATTAGAGAAGAAGTTATCAAGTGGCCATCACACAGTAACAATCCTCCTTAATTTCCACGGAGGCGCGGTGGCTGAGTGATGAAGCGCTTAGCTTCCGAACCGACGGTCCCGGGCTCGAATCATGGTGACGACTGTGATTTTTACTTTCGGGATCTTTAGGGCGCCTCTGAGTCCACCCGGCTCTAATGGGTACCTGACATTCGTTGGGGAAAAATAAAGGCGGTTGGTTGTTGTGCTGGCCACATGACACCCTCGTTAACAGAGAGACAGAGGAAAAGGGAATATAGAGGCATATAGAAAGAAAGAGAAAAAAAAAGCTGTCTGGGCGTGTCTGGACTGTCCCTCATTGGTCTAATGGTCCCAAGTTCGCTATTCCACTTCGTCCAGCGGGAGGGTTTTGGCTTGGATGTAATCATCTACAAAAATGAGGTAATATCTGAAACATGTAAAATAAACAAACAAGAGAGAGAGAGAGAGAGAGAGAGAGAGAGAGAGAGAAAGAGAGAGAGATAGAGAAAGAGAGTGAGAGAGAAAGAGAGAAAGAGAGTGAGAGAGAAAGAGAGAGAAAGAGAGTGAGAGAGAAAGAGAGAGAGAGAGAAAGAGAGAGAAAGAAAGAGAGAGAGAGAGAAAGAGAGAAAGAGAGAGAGAAAGAGAGAGAGAGAGAAAGAGAGAGAGAGAGAGAGAAAGTGAGAGAGAGAGAAAGAGGGAGAGTAAAGTGAAGGAAAGACAGAGAGATATCATCTGAGTTTATACCATTTCATAATATTCATGTTGTGCCCAACAACGGTGAGGACCAAACCACAGCCCGTGGGCCACATCCGGCCTTGACTCGGTGCAATAATGCCCCCCCAAACGTCTGCATGCTAAATTCGTAGATGATTCAACTAGACTCGAAGACAGTATTTTTCTGTGATGCAGCCCAAGACATGTGTGTCAGGCCGAAGCAAAGAGTTGTGCATCACTGATCTACATCATTCACCTAATGTCAAAGTTCTACAGCTCGTGCATGGAAGCTATTGACCAGGTACAGAGAGAGAGATTTGAAATCTCTTGTCTTGTTATATAGGTCAAGGTTATTTTCAAGGCCGTTGCTTGTCTTTCAGAATTATTCAGGAGCGCAATGCATCATGCATAATTTAGCAAGTATCATGTATGATGTATTCAGTATGATAAGTGACACATCATGCATGATATTTGAGATATTCTGTAAGATGTATCATGTATCATGTATGATGTATTCTGTATGATGTATCATGAGTGATATTTGATATATTCTGTATGATTGATGATGCATTTTGTATGATGAATCATAAATGATGTATGATGTATCATGCATAATTTGCATGTATCGTGTATGGTGTATTCTGTGTGATCTAAATTGTATGGTGTTTAATGTATGATGCATCATGAATCATTTACGATGTATCATGCATCATGTATGATGCATCTTGCATGAATTTACAAGCACAATGATTGATGCACGATTAATGTTGTCCGATGAATGATGTGCGATGCTTTAAGTTTCAACTATAACATATTTTTATCATGTATTGCATATGATGTATATTGCATGATACACGAAGAATGATGTTTCGTGTAAGATGTTTTATGTATGATTTATCATTTATGACACTTTTTGTTTGTTACTATCATAATGAAAGTTACGGGAAAATACTCTTCGCAATCAACCAACATTTTAATCTTGGTAAATAAAATTATAGAATCTTATTTACATTTCGTTTCAACCCCCCCCCCCCCCGCCTCTTTTTGTTCCAGATTAAAAAAATTATTGAGAAATAATGTGGAATTTATTTCTAAAAAAATATATGACTAATTTGTCTAGACATAAAGTTCAATAAAAAAAATTTTAAACAAATTTTGTCTCGTTAACGCTAAAAAATAAATAGGGAGACAACATTTCAATTCGTGTTGAAACCAAGTTTTGATTCTTTATATAGGCACTGACAATTCATTAGACCATTATTATTTCTATTAAATTTTGTTATTGGAGACCTACTTTAAAGCTATAAAACATTTGACCCAATAATTGGAGTATCTTTTTATCTTCCCATTCTGGATAAGGATAATGATAAAAAGGGAAAATTTGAAAATAAATTCGTCTATGCATTTTATTCATAAGAGCCGTCTACTGTAGATAGTAGTTTTCCAACAAAAAGCCAATAAACATTCAGATCTGCCTTTTAGATCGACTAGCAAAATATCGCTTTTGTTTTAAGAGGTCGAGATAGATTTAGATCAATATTTGTATGCCAGTGACAAAGCAAATTAAATATTGGAACTTCTTGTTTTTGGTTCAAATGAGCCTTATTATTACATTTTGTTATTTATTGAAAGCTGACAAGGACAATTTTTTTATCGCGAGTAGGATTCGTGTTTTCCATATTGAATGACACCCCGAAATTACAATTTTGTCTGTTTTTTTAAGGAAATTTGAATGAGTTTTCAGAAGATTTTAATGAATTTATGGAGATTTTCATTCTTTTTACGCATATTTTGCAACTTCGGGAAAATTCCAGGAACCCTTTAATAATAATTTAATAATTTACACCTAGAATTGGCACGGAGCCTATGCAAGTGCGGGGCCAACTCGGCCGCATAGGTTGCAGTGGCATAAGACCGGCACTGTATGTACATGTATATATATATCTTCACCATAATGAAATTTCTTAACTGTTGAACCGTTGAGGCATCACACATGGTCCATGCTCACATTTTTCATTTTGAAGTAGAGTCGGTGCCAGTGACAGGCCTGTCGACTCTCTGATGTAGCCTTTCCATCTTTTCCTTTTCTTTCTTCTTCACTAAAGGAAGGTTTTGCGAGCCCTGGGGTTCTTTACCAATTCAAAGATCCCCTGCTACCCTTGGATGCTGGGGTCGCTATTCCTAGTGGTTAGAAATGTTGAATCATTGGAAATTAAAATGGCCCGCATGTTACTGGTTTTTTCCCTCCCATATGAGATATGGAAATGTTAGTGGAAAAATGGGAGGTTACTCTTAATGAAACATACTTTAGCAGAAGCGAATATCACAAGTGACACTGTCTCCAAGCAACTAGAGTTCCACGCCCAATATGGCTACCACTGCGCGTGCCGCGGCTCTGCCGTCTGCTCCCAGCTTTCCGTGAGTGTGAGTTCTGCGAGGTGCTTAGTACCTGAGATTTAGCTTTTTTTTTTTTTTTTTTCGTATCGACCGTTTAGTCAATGATTTGTGTACCGGTGACACACAGCAAACTATGGCTATCAGATGACACAGATCAACACGTGAAACGCGGGGAGTAACCAAACTAATAACGGTGTGTTTCTTCCCGTCTGCTGATGAAATCGAAAGGTAAGCAAGAGGCTGTAGTTACATGTCAGTCTGTCACACTATCACACCTGTATTTTGTATGAGTTGATTTCGTAGGCAGTCGCCTCGGGGGGGGGGGGGGGGATAAAAACTGAAGATGTAAATACACAATTCACCAAAGGGGGAAAAACTATTGTCGATACTTGTTAATATTAGATAGACCGGTGTGCTTTGCCAAAAGTGTCTCAATATTTGATTTTGGTCCTACACAGTTTAATTTTAAAGTGTAGATTAATTGTCTTTGGAGCAGGGCCGGACATTATATAGTGAAGGCCCAGGACAGGATTTTGATTTAAGGCCCCCAACCCTCTTAAACTTTCAATAGAAATTATCCTAATAATATAAATAGTTCTAATAATAAGACTCATACATAACGGGATAATAAAGTTTTTAAATTTCTCATTTCTTATATTTTTTCATATTCAATATGCATATTTTGTAAATACGCTGTATATTTTTTTTTGCAACGTTAAAGTCCTCTTTTATGGTATTGCACCAGGCACGCCATGAGAGAGATTAGAGCCCCAGATAACTGGGTACGATTTCGCCCTCGCCGCCCCCCCCCCCCATGCCAAGAAAGCTTCAAACAAGATAAACGCAGCAGCATAAAAAAAAACAAAAAACAGCAGACCTCTTTGTTGCCTCTCCTCATCTAGCGTGCCCGCTTGAACAATCGTAAATCCGGCCCTGTTTTAACGCAGGCGTTGTGTAAATGTAATTTTAAAAAAAGGGTACTGAACACTAGATTTCATTTATCATAAGCAAATTCGTGTACTTTATTGGAAAATGAATCTTTTTTTTTAGGAAAAAAAGGAATCCTATAAGACACTTAGTGAAACACACGACCAAAAAATGTATACTGTGGTGGTGAATCATGTGACCCTGCGATTTAACGGTGACCGGCGATTTCATCCCCCGGTCATTTCATCCCCGGTCATTTCATTCCCCGGTTATTTCATTCCCCGGTTATTTCATTCCCCGGTTATTTCATTCCCCGGTCACTTCATCCCCGGTCACTTCATCCCCGGTCACTTCATCCCCGGTTATTTCATCCCCCGGTCATTTCATCCCCGGTCACTTCAACCCCGGTTATTTCATCCCCCGGTCATTTCATCCCCGGTCACTTCATCCCCGGTTATTTCATCCCCCGGTCATTTCATCCCCGGTCACTTCAACCCCGGTTATTTCATTCCCCGGTCATTTCATCCCCGGTCATTTCATCCCCGGTCACTTCAACCCCGGTTATTTCATCCCCAATTAAATATATTTTTTTATTTTTTCATTGTTAAAATTGTGCTGTTAAGGTTTTGACAATAAGCCCCCATTTCATCCACTATATAAATATGATGGTGTAGAATGCTTTTTGACATTTTTAGACATGTTACTAATGCGTCTATAGTGTTTCCTCTTCCACTCTGCATTCTTGACGAGAAATCTTATAATAGATTGTAAATCTGGGTGTGTACTTAGCTATAGCGTTTAGTTGAGTGGACGTAGTGAAAATCATTGAAGAGATAGACATGCGATTATAATAGGCGTGGTCGAGAGGCTAAGTGCGGCTTGAACTTGGCTTGTCTTGGCTACCTAGAAGGGGGCTCGAGGTTCGACACCCGACTCGGGCAGAGTTGTGTTTACTGAGCGCCTAAAAGGCAGCACGAAAAACCAACTTCTAGATACCCACTCCCCCCCCCCCCCCCAACCGGTCCACAAATGAGATTGGACCAAAGCGCTCTGAGCATGCTTTAAGCATGAAAGTAGCGCTATATAAAAAGCTATAATAATAATAATTATGACCGTGTCGCTGATAACTTATCATCAAAGGCCAAGGTAAGGTACGACCATGTTTCACTTTATTTTATTTTTCAATCGCTCTTTCTTGAAATTTGGCGTGTCATTTTTTAGCCTTGAAATAAGGTTTTATTTATTTGTTCTCTAATAGAGGCTTATTCATCCATATCAGGATAACACTTTTTTACATTACCTATATATTTATACATGTTAATTTTTTAAAGTTTTTAATGCCATTTAATTTTATTCGTATCTAATATATTACACTTTTTGTAATTTAAATAAAAAAATGAATATATTAAATATTGCTCATTTCATGATTTTTACAATTACTATTTGTTAAATATAATAATCAGATGATGAAAATAACAGAGGATGGAGTGCTAGTCTACCACGATTCAGCACCCATTGACTGTAAGATTTAAGATGTGTTAGTTTCTAACAAATTTTAGCTTTGCAATTGTTTGCATATTTATCGTTTTTTAAATATATATATATATATCTGTCATTATGTCAAAAATGAAACCAAAAAAAAAGCGTAAAAGAAAAAAAAAATGAAAGAAAACCATATAAAAAAAAACTATTACAAATCAAACATCACATGAGATCAAATTAATATTTAAACTTCCTTCCTCTGTTTGGGACTCCATTAAAATTAAACTAAAAACGAGATAAAATCAAAACATGCAAAATAGAGGAAGCTTGAGATGTACAGCAAACATTTAGTATTAGAGTAAAGCCATTAATAAAATTAGACAGCACAAAACTACATGATGACAAAAAACAAAACAAAAAATTTAAAGTACCAACAATGATGCATAAATCACTGAACCTACTAATACAAAAAACACAACCTAATAGAATAAAAGCTCATAAATACATAGCCAATACAAGGATGGCTGCCTGGTCGTGTGGTTTGCGCGCTAGACTGTCGTTCAGATTTATCAAACCCTGCCCGCTCCCATCCCTGACGCTGCCGTTTTTTTATATTATGCGTAGGACTGGCGTATACCATATTGATTGAAGCCCCAAATGACAATTTTGTCTTTTTAAGGACATTTTTATAAATTTCAGGAGATGTCTAGGAGCTCCTTGAAAACAAGGAGGCCACGGGAACCCTATTATAATGGTTTAATTTAATAATTTACACCTAGAATTAGCGCGGGGCTTTTGAACCTTCGGGGTCCACTGCGGCAGCATAGGCCTAAGGCTGGCCCTGATGATATCCAGCTCGCGGTCAACAAATTTTCATCACGCTGCTGCTTTTTTTGGTGAACCTATAAACCTCGGTAAAACAGAAGTCATGTTCCAGAAGTCACCCAATAAAACCTACTCAGCCCAAAGATCACCGCGCATAGACATCCCTTAAAGTTGTAGATAACTTCACATTATCTGTGAAGCATAGTATCAAATGACGCATTGCTTTAAAGAGAGGTTGATAAGTATGGGGGACGAACATATTTTTGGCAATCTTTTTTATTTTAGTAAGCTGAAAGGTTGTCGGTGTAGCAGAGATGCCTCACAATAACGCTTCTTTAATAATACTAATAATACTAACGCGATGTTTTTAAGTCTCCTAGGAAAAAAATGCGTGATTTTACTTTGTTACTAGGTGCACGTTTTACACTATAACGTAGAGATTTTGCATCCCTTATTGATTTTTACTAAAGCCATAATAATAAGGCTTGTCTTCGAGTCCGAAAAATTAATAAGGAAATTCAATATTTCCCGTGGCTGCGCAGCCCCAGCTGTGACCTACATATTTTGCCATATTCAGGGCAAGCATATCCATTGTCCACAGGTGGTCGATTTAGATTTTCTGTTTCCGTCTGCGTTTGTCCTCGGCAGCAGATTATCTTTTGGTTTCAAATGTGTATCCCGCGGCCTTCGTGAGTGACCTCGAATACCTTTTAGCTCACCAAAAAAAGACTGCCTTTGGCATACGTTCGTCTACCATACGGGATACGTGCCCTACCCAGTGCAACTGTCGGACCATAAGAAGTCCCTCTATATTGTCATACTGGCGTTGGCAAGGACATCGCTGTTTGTAGTGCGGTCCTGCCACCGTATGTCCATGATGGAGCGCAAGCATCTTTGGTGAAAGCACTCAAGAAGTCTTAGTTGTTTTCTGTAAAGTGTCCATGTCTCAGAGCCATAATGAATATATTAATTGCAATATTAAATGTCAGAAAGTAACCATTTTAGAAGTTACACTGCAAAGACTTTCTTCCAAGCCTATAATAGCCCAATAGTTTTACGCGAAAGAAGCAATGTAAAACGTTAAGACGTGAGCTGTGGTTTTCTATAGGCCTACTGTTGGGGGGACTTTCTATTCTAATCGCCATATACGATTACATTGAGAACTGACAGAACGAAAAATCACTTCTTCGGATTGATAGTCTTTACCCGATCGTTCATCTTCTTAATTACAACAATATTCCCAAAATGACTTCGGGTATATATCCTTCCTTACCAAATTATTCATCCGAGCGAGGCTCTTTCACCTGATATTGTAATAAAATAAAACATTAATATAAAAATTAGAAATTAATGCGTAAACGCTTAAAAAGTATTTTAAGAAAAGTAATTTTTGTTTTTACTAAGATAATTGTATTCTTTTTTGTGTGTGTGTGCCTAATATTACTGTATTTGTGTACATATTTATATGTTAAAATACTTCATTTAATTTTATATCTCACGAACCCACTACATACTCCACACTAATAAAGCATACCGTGCCATATTAGCAAGGGTCGGGAAGTAAGTCCACAGATCCCAACGACGTGGCAACGAGCAATTGGTCTAATCTTCCCACAGGCTGTGACGCTGCAGTTCTGTGTTCAGGCCTTCTATAACAAATGGTGTCCGTTTAGGTCGATTATAAAAGAGCCCAGTGCAACCATTAGGGATACGCGAATCTTCGTTTTAGATGATGTTAAAAATCTGAACGTATTTTTTTTTTCTTAACATAGATTTCTTTTTTTTTTTTTTTATTAATTCATATTATGCTTTCATATTACAATAACACATAAAAGAAACATTTGAGCGGATCCACGTCCAGACCATATAACATTGTCGAGCAGTCAAGGTTACCGAGAAATAGTATATAGTTCATGATCATTTGCACTGTTTATTTACCGGTCGCAGATAATCAGTTGCACAATCGGCGTCCAAAATAAGGAAGATTAAGCGCGTTTTCAGAATACAATTTTGTTAATGTTAATTGCAAGAACTAGGACTTATTTAGCCAAACCTTTCTTTATAATTAAGAAAACCTGCTCTCATCTACAAAGCTTCAAATTTTAACAATTTGTTATACAATTAATTTATGTATTTAAAAGAGTTAATACAAGCTGTTTTATGTGCTACCATAATAGCAATTATACAAAAATAAAATAATTCTATCTAGTAGTGTGCATTGTTTTATTCGTTGTTACGTATTTCATTCTTAATATTTTGAAATTCCAGCACTTAAGTATTTAATAATTAGCTGTAGCGGAGTAGTGAAGAGTTGCCTCCCTTTAATTAGTCTCATCTAGTAAATAAAGTCAAGGCGGTTCGTCGTTGTGCTGGCCACATGACACACTCGTTAACCGTAGGCCACAGAAACAGTTGACCTTTACATCGTCTGCCCTATGGACCACAAGGTCTGAAAGGGGGAACTTTGCTTTACTAATTGGTCTCTTTACAACAGTAATAAGATTCACATTTGTTATAAGCTGTTGTTTCCTTTTTCTGAGTCTTTCAGGGAATTGGTTGACAGTTTGTCCTGACCGATTCCCATCTGTCAAAACAAAAACAAATCAGCATTGATTTGATCTTCGATTTGCTCATTCGAGCTTTCTTAGGTCGCGTGAGACCAGACCTGGCAGACAAATGGAAGTTCCATTAAGACAACGCCCCATGTCACACTGCCCTATCCGTCACAGAAGTTTTCGACCTCAAAAGGCATCCCTGTGGTTACACAGCTTTCCTATTCACCTGACTTTGACCCCTTTGAATTTTTTTTCTTTATCCGATTATCCTAACTTTAAAAAAATGCTTTTTAAAAAAGTTTATTTTAAATATATTATGGATAGTAATGGTTATTATTAGTAGTAATTAGTTTGCATCAGCTATGTCCATGTGCATATTCTAGTTTCTAGAAACAAAATCTGTGCGATTGAAATATTTTTACCAATTGTTTTTGTTTAGCTTTTAGAATTCTGAATGCGCTATAAGCCTATCACATGACTGGACCAGTTGGGAAAGGGGAAAGGGAAGAAGGGGGGTATCTATGTGAATGTTTACATGATCGCTTTTCAAATGCATAAAAAAATGTTTAATCAGGTCTAAAATTTCCTCAGGGGGACTAATTCAACTTATGCAAACACATCTGCCAAGTATGATTTCTTTCCCTTGTTCAAGATGCCAAACAAAATAATTAATTACCAATAGTTAATTAACAAAGAAACTTTTTATCAGTTAAACAGACAGAGTGAGTTGATATAAGCTTTGGAGTGAGTGTGTCACGTGTGAAAGTCTGACTTGAGCGTCACGCATAGATGTGATCATGTGTCATGACTGTCACATCAACTTTTGCTAGCTATTTGTGACATGAAGCAGTCGGGAGTCACGGAGTACACTTAATATTTATGGGTAACATGTTTCACGTGGAAAAAGTGAATGCTTGCTTGGAATGATGGGTAAGCCTCGTTCTGGGAGCTGTTGTGGGCTAATCTAATCTGACTTCGCTTCTGTCTCAATTATTACTTCACATTGGCCACGGAACATTACAAGTTAATAATATACGTGATAACAAGCTTCACTGTTATAAAATGACACCTTTATTTATCACTGGAAAGTCCGTCTAGTCTTCATAAACGACGCTATTTCTAACCAACATCCAAAACAGCCTACTTCCATACTATCGCCATGTTGCTCCCCTACTCGTCTAGTCTGCTACGTCATTCGTCTGTCTACTACGTCACTACTTTTGCCGTCGCTAAAAACAGTACACAATATATTTGTCTAACAAAACTAACATACTCTCTAAAACTAGTAAATAACAGAGCAGACCACGCGGTCAGAGATCAGTTGCGCTATAGTCCTTGGAAAGGATAGCTGTATATTGTATGTTCATAACAGAGCAGTGAGATTCATAACAAACGAATATTTACATTTGACTAGAGTAACACCTTTAGTAAAATCACTAAATTTAGAAAGCCTTCAGGACAGAAGACTCAAAAGTAAAGTAGCAATTATACATAAAACACTGAACCATAATCTTTAAGTACAAAAACAAAATTTAATAAAATACTCTGAAAGACACAAAGATAAAGGCACATTCCTCGTCCCATATGCTAGGACAAATTTGTACAAATACTCCTTCTTCCCTAGTGCTATTAGAGGCACTTGGCAGGATGGCTGCCTGGTCGTGCGGTTTGCGCGCTGGACTGTCGTTCGGATTTATCGACGGTTGAGGGTTCAAACCCTGCCCGCTCCCATCCCCCGTCGTCCTGCGGGAGGTTTGGACTAGGAAGTAAACTATCTTCAGCTCTGAAGGAACATCCGAATTTTGAAAAACATTTTACAAACAAACAAACATTTTAGAGCATGGAATGGGTTGCCTGAGCTGCCCAGGAAAACCAGTGACTTGGCAGAATTTAAGTCATTGGTTAATATGCATGACTGAATGCATGACGCGTAGGACGTAATCATCTTCTTTTTTGAAGTATTATATAAGATAAGATAAGATATATAAGTAGAAAATTTGAAGCATATGTTCAGTACTTACATGACTTGGATGAATGTTTTGTGAAATATTATTTACTGTGCCTTTAAGGCGGGATTATATATATATATATCTTTTAGTGTCAATAAACGGCCATCGTCTGCTGAGCTAGGAAATACACTTATGAATCTGAATGTTTCTTCTTCTTATCTTATATAATACAGACGTTACTTCAAAAAAGAAGATGATTACGTCCTACGCGTCATGCATTTAGTCATGCATATTAACCAATGACTTAAATTCTGCCAAGTCACTGGTTTTTCTGGCTAGCTCAGGCAACCCATTCCATGCTCTAATAGCACTAGGGAAGAAGGAGTATTTGTACAAATTTGTCCTAGCATATGGGACGAGGAATGTGCCTTTATTTTTGTGTCTTTCAGAGTATTTTATTAAATTTTGTTTTTGTATTTGAAGATTATGGTTCAGTGTTTTATGTATAATTGCTACTTTACTTTTGAGTCTTCTGTCCTGAAGGCTTTCTAAATTTAGTGATTTTATTAATGGTGTTACCCTAGTCAAATGTGAATATTCGTTTGTTATGAATCTCACTGCTCTATTTTGTGTTTGTTCCAGTTTCTTAATGTTTTCTTGAGTTGAGGGGTCCCACACGGTGGATGCATATTCTATTATTGGCCTAACCAAGGTTAAATAACATTTTAGTTTTATGTTCTTATTTGATTTATAGAAATTTCTTTTAATAAACCCTAATGCTTTGTTGGATTTTTTATAGTTTCATCAATATGTGGATTCCATGACAGTTTTTCATTTATTATAACACCTAGGTATTTTGAGTTTTTAGTCTGTGTTACTGGTTTGCCATGAATAAGATAAGTGGAATTAATTTGTTTAATTTTTTTTGTTACTCTTAACAACTGACATTTTTCTGGGTGGAAAGACATGCTCCAATTTGATTCCCATTTCTGTAATTCATCTAATTCTCTTTGTAAAATATCTGTGTCTTGTTTTGTTTTTATTGTTCTATATATTATGCAATCGTCTGCAAATAATCTGACTTTTGTTCCTGAACTAATGCAATTTGGTAAATCATTTATGTAAATTAAAAATAGTAGTGGACCCAAGACTGTTCCTTGAGGTACACCTGAGTTTACTGTTATTGGTGTTGATTTAGAGCCATTTATTATTACAGTTTGTTCTCTCCCTATCAGAAAATCTTTAATCCACTGATACAGTGGACCGTTAATGCCGAAATATTTTAATTTTTTAAGCAAACTATGGTGGTGAACTTTGTCAAAAGCCTTGGAAAAATCTAGTAAGATAGCATCTATTTGTTCACTATTATCTAAACCTTTTGAGAAATCATCAATTAGTCCTATTAGTTGTGTTTCACATGATCTAAATTTCCTAAAGCCATGTTGGTATGGGGTGAGGACATTATGTTTGTCTAAGTGGTTTATGATGTTGCTACATATTATGTGTTCTAGTATTTTACATGTGATGCTGGTAAGTGATACTGGTCTGTAGTTTCCTGGATCAGATTTTTCTCCTTTTTTAAATAGGGGGGTGACATTAGCTTCTTTCCAGTCCTTTGGTACTCTGCCCTGGTTAAGCGATGCCTGAAAGAGTATTTTGAACACTGGGGCTAGCTCATTGCTTAGTTCTTTGAGTAATCTAGCTGGAATACCATCAGGTCCAGACGCTTTATTTGGTTTGGTGTTGGCTAATAGTTTTTTAATTCCATTTTCTTGTACTACTAAATCTTCTATGTTGTCTACTTGGTTCAAATTAAGAAATATGTCTTTGTCTCCTGGGGCTGAGAATGCTGATGCAAAGTATTTGTTTAGGATGTTTGCTTTAGTTTCATTATCATTATGTATTATGTTATGTTCATCTTTTAATGGCGCTATGCCTGTTGTTTCCATTTTCTTAGACTTAATGTATGACCATAGGTTTTTGTTGTTATCTTTAGATATTACATTGTTTATGTATTCACTCTGCAGCTGTCTGCTTACTTTTTGGGTTAGGTGTTTAATTTTTATATACTTTTTGTAAACTCTTTCTGCCTTGGTTTCTTTAAATTTTCTATATATGTTTTCCTTCTGTTTACAAAGCTTCTTTAGTCTATTATTAAACCAGCATTTATTTATTTTGTTTGATGTGTATTTAGTTGGTATATGATTTTCTATAATGCTTTTAAGATGGTTTTTAATGAAATTCCAGAGGTCATCGACTGGTTGGTTAATGTCTTTTTCTAATAAGAATGTTTGTTGAAAGTTTAATGCAGCTTGGTGTAGTTGTGTTAGGTTACATTTATTCCAGAGTAAGATTTTTCTTTTGGTTTTTGTATTGGCTACTGCTTTTATCTGACTGTGTATTTTTATGATCTCATGGTCTGATAGACCAGGGATAATATCATAATCAACTACTAATCCAGGTCTGTTGGTTAAGAAGAGATCTAATGTGTTGTTTAATCTAGTTGGCTTTTTAATGATTTGATCTAAACTTAGGTTGTGTAAAGTTTCTATGAAAAGCTCATTTATGTCCTTAAGGTTTTGGTGTTTATCTATGGTTAGTGTTTTCCAATTTATATCAGGTAGGTTGAAGTCACCCATAATCCAAAAAACTGCATTTTTATTTGTCTCTTTAAGTGTAGTAATCTGATTACATAGTTCCTGCATGTATTCTAAACTAGAATTTGGTGGTCTGTAAATGCTGCCTATTATAAGGGATGTTGAGGTGGTATTAATTTTACAAAATGTAGATTCTATGTTTTTTGAGTTAGGTAAGGTAATTTCTTCAGCTATAAGAGTGTTTTTTATTGCTAAAAGAACTCCTCCATGATTATCAGCCCTATCTTTTCTAAAAATTTCATAATTACTATTGAAAATTTCTGCATTATAAATTTCAGGATGTAGCCAAGTTTCTGTTCCTGCAATTATGTCTGGTTTCTCACATTCTAATAAAATTTCTAAGTCTGCTGTTTTGTTCCTAATACTTTGAAAATTTATTACTAAGGTTTTAAGGTATTTTGGTATTACTTCTTTAGGAGGTTTGTTTAGTGAGGCTGTTGTATTAATTTTAGTAGATTTAGGTTTAACAGGAGTGGATCTGGCTAGTGGTTGGTGAGTTGGTTTTGGGATGGTGTTTAAGATGTTGTATGGGTTAGAAGTGTCCGCATCAAAGGAATCAAACAGTCCTGATGTAAACTGAGGTAACCCACACGGTACACAGTGCCATGATGCATCTTTGTTGCCTAAGGCATAATACACAGGTGTATTCATATGGAGACATGATGCATGGTACCATTCATCGCAGGTGTCACATTGAATGGCTTTCTGTTTCATGGTGCATACTTTTTTGCAGATGTTGCATCTATCTTTAGATATAGGCCCTGGATTTGACTCTACATCTCCTGCTATTAATATTAACAGTGAAAGGTATTTATTTCTACTGTGTCTGATTGAGAACTTCCATTTGTGATGGGTAATCTTCTTTAATGTTATTGATGTGTATGTTAGGTTATTTTTGAAGTTGCATTGATCTAAAGTGTGATGATTGATTATGACTGTTGTTTCATTTTTAAGTTTAGTGTTGACTGAGGTAGATCTAGTTCTGTGTTCAGCTAGTGTGTATTTATTAATTATTAGGATAAATAGCCAGAGCAATTTCATGATGACTGTTGTTGATTTTAGTTTTAAAAGGTCTAGTCTAAAATAGTTTAAGGTTAAAAATGCCTAAGATGGCCTAAGCTAAGTCTAAAGTGATAGCTAATTTACAATGACAATCAAATGGTTTATTCAAAATATAGACCTAGACTAGATCCAGATCTAATTCAAGATCTAGATCTAATTGTAGATCAATATATTTATGTGTTTAACTAACTTTAACTAACTATATAGAGTATTACTATTAGTTTATAATTAGTAGTATTTGTAGATGATTAGTAGATCTAAGGCCTTAATTAAAGTCTAAGTCTAAGACTGACTAGATCTAAAATCTAAGAATATAAAAATACCTAAACTAAGAGTTGTTAATTTGAATTAATTAGTGGAAATAATGCTAAATTAAGTTAAATCTATAATTTAAAGATATTAGTTTATTAGTTGAATAGCTTTTTAAAGGAATTTTATTTGGTTTATATACAACAAAACGAAAATTTAACTCATCTATGATAACTGTAAACAGGGAGCAGCCATCTTGTCAAGAGCGCGTTCTATCTTGATATAGTGCTCAGTAATAGACAACAAAGCAAGTAAAGAGAAGTATATTTAATTATTACACAGCAGACACTTTACTGAACACCAGAAGAGGCTTTAAATAAGCATAAAGTTACATAACGTTACCATGACGTGAATGTGCCACGCGAGAGTGTGCCACTGTGGATATGTCACGTGTGAATGTGTCACGACGTGTCACGTTTGCGTCACAGTGTGAATGTGTCACGACAAAACGTTAGTGTACCTGAGCTCTTTTTTTTTTTTTTTTTTTACAAAGAATTGCTATTGTATTTATTTGTTATAGTATGCCGTCTGTGAAGTCACGTGACATATCACTTCTAATGATAGTCTTTCTCTTTCTGCCTCCCTTAGGTTTTACGACATCCCGCCACTGTGGCGTGCTCAGCAGACGACATGCTGACACCACTGTTATGACAAGCAAACATCTTGCTGTGTTTGGAATCAGAGATTTGAAATTTAACGAAAATGAAACCACTCCTACTTTCAACATTTGCAAACAATTATTTATAATGGAAATACACTAAAAATCTCAATCTCACAATAAAAGACACAAACCATAACTTTAAAAAAAAAAGAAAATAGTGAACTTAAGCACACTGTTTAAATGTCAAGTGGATTGAAATGTCAAATGTCATTTCAGAAGAAAGGGAAAACGTATACGATAATAACGAAGAATTGTTTCGCTGTTTGTTTGAAGTCTTGATTTTAAAGAACAACGCGCGGGAATTCCCTTTCAAGGAAACACAACTCTGGCACGAGCACGATCGGAAAGAGCACGAGCAGACCATTTTGACGTCAGAACCAATTCTAGAATGCTGGCAGTATCGGGCGGCATTCATTCGAACCACCTATGATGAATAGGCAGGAGTTGATGTTGAGCCGACGACAACAGATTCGATTACTTCCTTCAAGTGGGAATCGTTCTGGTGAGTACTAGTAGAGTTTTAAATCTTGACTTACATTCTTCAATGAATCAGACACTTGTTGATGCTGCCAGCTAAACGAATTATCGATTTTTTAATTTTTTTTTTATGGCGATACTCTAGGGAATCGTTTTTTAAAAATAACAGTATCGCGAAGCATTACGATTACTGACAACATGTAGATCTAACTATCTGGTGGGATATCAGTGACAAAAAGATATATTTTATTCGAAAAGGCAATACCCAGAATAACCCCAGAAATATGACATTGTTGGTCGCAAATGTAGACGACTTCTTACAAACAGTAGCATTTTTTCCTGTATTTGACAATACACATTTCATATATCTGAAAATACTTCTGTAATATGCGGACAATACATATTTCATGTATCTGAAAATACTTCTTAAATATACCAGACGATATCTATTTCATATATCGGTAAATAATATAATGTGCATCTATATTGTTATTGTACAGTAGTTACGCTGAGGTTGTCAATTGTAGTCAAACCGAATTTCCATTTGCTTGAATCAATAAAAGTTATCATATCTTATCTTAAATAAACATTCCATATGCACAATAATACTTATCCCAGATACCGGATAGTAGCCTACCTTTGTCATATACCTGAAAAAAAACACCATCTTCATATATCGGACAATAAAGTTTCCCTCTCAAACCTTGCGTTCTATGGGTCAGACGATGTAAAGGTCATCTGTTTAACGACGGTATTGTGGCCGCAGCTAATGTCGATTAGACATGGCTGGACCTAAAAATCCCGATATTAAAAATACCAGTCTTCAGCAGGATTCGAACCCGGGACCCCCTGTTCAGAAGCCAAGCGCTTTACCACTCAGCCACCGCACCTACAATACCAGGATGGCTGCCTGGTCGTGCGGTTTGCGTCGTTCGAAGGTCCCGGGTTCAAACCCTGCCCGTTCCCATCCCCCGTTGTCCTGCGGGAGGTTTGGATTAGGAAACAAATTATATTTAAGTCTGAAGGGATATCCGAAACATATCAAACATTTTACAAAACATTTACCTTCTTTATTTGGCTCTTTCTTTTACACCCTCGGCGATTATGTTGTGTGTGTGATGTCTTATGTCTGATACATGCACTTTGAGAATGATGTCGAATGTACCAGGTGCAATGAAGGAACGGAAGATTAAAATGTAGGGAGAGACCAATACCTATGTGACCTGAGTTACTGGCCAGAATGGCGCGGTGGCTGAGTGGTTGAGTGCTCGGCGTCCGAACCTGAGGTCCTGGGTTCGAATCTCGATAAAGGCTGGGATTTTGAATTTCGGGATTTTTAGGGCGCCCAGAGTTCACCCAACTCTAATGGGGCACCTGACTTTAGTTGGGGAAAGTAAAGGCGGTTGTGCTGGCCACATGACACCTGCTCGTTAACCGTTGAAACAGATGACCTTAACATCATCTGCCCCATAGCTCGCAAGGTCTGAAAGGGAAAATTCTTCTTCTCCTTCAAAACGTCACCTGCAGAGCTCAAAACAATATGGGAAGTCAGTAGCGTAGCTCTCAGCAGGGCCGGATTTACGTAAGTGGTGGCCCGGTTGGTAGCTCCGCCTGCCTATCCTTATATCCAGCTCTGGCTCCAGCACAATAAAAAAATGCGCTCACTGGCCATGGTGACATTCTTCTAAGCGTACTAAATTACAGACTCTAAATATAGAACAAGAGAGGAAGATTCGAGAAATGGAATTGAGATGTTACAGAAGGATTCTAGGTATCACATATAAAGACCGCATTCCAATCGTGGAAATAGGATCACAATGGCGATTCAACACTGATAACCTCAATACCTTTTTTAGAAAGCATGTTACGTCTGCACGGCCATATAACAAGATTCTCAGGTCTCGCAAAGACTTTCCTACAGGGAACAGAACCAGTAAAAAAAAAGAGAGGCCAACAAAGAAACCGATGGACAACATTAAAGAATGGGATGACCTGTCTATTATTAAAGAGACTCTAATCGTGGAAAATGACAGGAAGGGAGATAGACGGCTGTCAGATCAACTGTTGTGCCCCACAGTTATACATAGATCTAAAAGCTTTAGGATAACCAACGCGGGAAAAAAGTACAATTTTCATCCACTCCCTCCCTGTCCCGAAAAGCAAATAGATCGTGTGTCCGACTTCTAACAAACTGGTCAGTGTAAGGCTAGCCTAGAGCTTTAGTAAGCTACGTGTAGTCGGTCATGCACGCGGTACTGTTTGCTGAATAGTTAATATTCAGTGGTCAGACGAGAAAATACATACTGCCATGTGTAGTCAAGCATGTAAATCTACTCTTGACAAGTATTTTATTCTTTGCTTGATCTTGATCTAACTGCAAAGAACTAGATCTGTTTCTTTTACAAGATTGTAAGCTTTACTGAATGGTTTTCTGAATACATTTAGTCAGTCAAGGAAATAAACAAAGGTAGACTTTTAAGATTTTAATCGAAAAAAAAAAAACAACATATATAAATGCACCCTTTTTTATTGTGCAACAATGTTAATAACACACATCTTTCTTAGATATGTGGTGTCAAAGTGTATAATAGATACTATCATATCAGCCGGTACTACTGAGATCTAGGTCTACATCTACAATCTACAGTCATATAGATCTACTCAAAGCATTATCAGAACTAACTCTAGGGGGAAACAAACAACATTTTCATCCATACCCCTCCCTGCCGAAAAAGTAAAATAGGCTGCGAATCCAACTAATGTTAACAACCTGGTCAGATATACGTCTGCTACACATTTAGGCCATTCTGACGTCATATAGAAACCCTGTAAAAAAAATAAATCTGACGGGTTTTGTATACGCTGAAAAATTACGTCAGAAAAACATCAATGACTAAGTTATGATTGAAAATAATATGACAAGAATGATATTTTTATTATCTGTAATTATAAATACATGTTTTATAAAAAAAATTGACCCAAACCATAGGAGTTTCCCGTTAATAGGCGTACGAGTTAGATTGGTTTGGGAGCCCGAGTGCCGTGCTAGAAGAAGAGGTTAGATCTAAATAACAAATTAATATGCAGTGAAAGAAGTGTAATTGAAAAAAAAAAAAGTTTTAAAAAGCTTATATAAGGGAAATAACTGCAAATTAGTGTCATTTTTCAATACTGCAAGATTTATTTCCCTTTTCAATTTCAAATACAATTAATTAATAACTAGTAACTAATTAACTAATTTATTATTTAATTATTTTTTTTTGTTATTGATTCATAAATGTGTCACTGATGATATGTGAATAACAGTGCAAAGTTTCAACTTGATGGGAAATGGGAGAAATAATGTGTACAAGATTTGTACCAAACAGACAGACAGACAGACAGAGTTGATATAAGCTTTGTAAAAATACCCTACAAGCTTCATTAGTAGGTCGGAAACGTTTGTATTTCTTATTTTTAATTTGCTAAAATCTTGAATCAGTCCTTTGGAAAAAGTCTTTAATGATCAGGTTAAGTAAAGTACTCCTTGCGATCTATTGTGTGGAAGGATGATCTGTTGCTATGACCGAGAGTTTCATGTGGCCAGTAAAACGACCTTCCTCCTTTGCATTCACCTACTTATGTCAGGTACCAATTAGAGTTGGGTTTACACAGAGGCGTCCTAAAAATTCCAAAGACCAAAATCCTAGTCTTCACCGAGACTCGAACCCTGTACCCCTAAGTTTGGAAGCCAAGGACTTGACCACTCAGCCACCAAGCCCCCATTTTATTAACATATAAGACAATCCGAAAAACGGCCAGCTCCTCTACCACCGAAGAAAAAGCCACCTTAACCTGCGCTATCTGTGGACGGGAGTGTCTCTCCAAAATAGGGCTCCACAGCCACATGAGGAAGTGTGCTCTGAGATGAACCATAGTCGTTCTACGACTGAAGGAGGCCAATACTACTAAGACAAGGTTAACTCAGTACTTTAGTGAATTAGTCAGCGAATTATCATTGTGAGCCTCTGGGATTTAGTCAATGCTCCACTTTTGCGTCTCCGTTGCCGCCTCTGCCTCAGGGTATCGAAGATGTAGTATTTGTTATGTGGAATAACATCTGCGGAATCGATTCCAAAACCCCAAGGCTGCGAGACCCAAGCGCGAGGTCAATAACTGAGGACGTGTCTTAAGAGTCAATCTGTTCTTTATTCCCTGTGTGTCTTACGGATGAGCGAGTATGTAACTTCGTGAGTACTTGTGTGAGGGGGAAGGCTGTTTTGTTCAGGGCCATCGCCATGACTGCAACAGCGTTCCTCTACGCCAACCTGCTGTACCACAGCCGCAAGTCATGGGACGATTAAGTCTTTAGACGTCTTGGAGATTTCAAGTCACAAACAAATAACCACAATTATCGTGGATGTCGTTAAATCTCTTACAAAGATTATGATAATTGTGAGGGAGATTTTTTTTTCCTCGTTGTAATGCTGTTCCAAGTTTTTTGTTGCAGGGATATGTTATGTTATACGTCATCTTGGCGCGTTTCTATTCATCCGCACGCCATGTTTATTATGACTCCGCGTCTATTGTGAATCGATTACGTCTTTGTAGTATTGAAAACTATTTACACATGAAGGTAAACATATAAGTTGTTTTAGAGGGCTCATGTCTTAATGACGTAATGTTGAGAATATTTCGCAAAAGTTGTAAACATTGAAGAGCTTGTTTTCGGCAGCAAAAATGTCGCAATACCGACATTCTAGAAGACACGACAATTGAGAGGACTAATAATAGCAGTGTATCATAACATTCGCCTGTGTTAGATCCATGAGTTTGTTCTATTTCATGTGTGGAAGTGCTAATGTTATAGCGTAGTGAAACTCGAGTCGAGACGTGAAAGGTTCGGGGTTCAAAACCTGTTCAACAATGCTTACGCCTGCGTGGGAGATGAGCGAGGAATTTGGAGTGATGCAGCAAGATGAAAAAGATTCTCAAGACGAGGTCCTTAAGTAGGTCCCCAAGTCTTCCCGCCATGCCGTCGAAATCTGAGCGGCCCAAAGTGTACCGGGAGATTAGTCGGACCTACAGCAAGGGTACGTCACTCTGTTAGAGTTAGACCTTATCTTATAAGTTGAATTACAGACGCTCTTTTAAAAGAGAAGATAATTACGCCCTACATGTGTCCACGTGCTGATCTAGTTGTGTATGTTAATTACAGACGTAGACTCTGCTAAGTCATTGGATTTCTTGGCTGATTTAGGCAAACCGTTCCATGCTCTAATGGCGCTAAGAAAAAAGGAGCATTAGTATGGATTTGTCCTAGGAAATAGAAGAAGAAATACGCCTTTATCTTTGTGTTTTTCTGGGCATTTTATTAGGTTTGTGTGTTTGTATTTGTAAGTTATGGTTCAGTGACTTAAGTATTATGTCCTGAGGTGTCTCTAGGGTTAGTGATTGTACAATTTATAAACATTTTATCTCTTTTTTTTTCTTTTCTCTCTTTTCAATCTCTTTTTTTCTTTCTCTGTTTTTCTTAGAAACTCAACGTGTATCGCTGTTCGAAGGTTTTCATGAGCCTCTCTCTCTCTCCCTTTCGCCACTCTCTCTCACTCCCTCTGTCTCTGTAGTTATACTCTATCTCCATTCCTCTCTTTGTAGCTCTACTCTCTCTCCCTCTCTCTCCCTCTCTCTCTCTCTCTCTCTCTTATTCTTCTTCCTTTTTCCCTGACCCTACTCTTTCTCTCAATATTTGTAACTCTACATTCTTTTTATTTCTTTCAGTGCCTCTACTATATCTTCCCTTCCCCCTCATTCAATGCCCCTGCTATATCTTCCCTTCCCCCTCATTCAGTGCCTCTACTATATCTTCCCTTCCCCCTCATTCAGTGCCTCTACTATATCTTCCCTTCCCCCTCATTCAGTGCCTCTACTATATCTTCCCTTCCCCCTCATTCAGTGCCTCTACTATATCTTCCCTTCCCCCTCATTCAGTGCCTCTACTATATCTTCCCTTCCCCCTCATTCAGTGCCTCTACTATATCTTCCCTTCCCCCTCATTCAGTGCTCTACTATATCTTCCCTTCCCCCTCATTCAGTGCCTCTACTATATCTTCCCTCCCCCCTCATTTAGTGCCTCTACTATATCTTCCCTTCACCCTCATTCAGTGCCTCTACTATATCTTCCCTTCCCCCTCATTTAGTGCCTCTACTATATCTTCCCTTCACCCTCATTCAGTGCCTCTACTATATCTTCCCTTCCCCCTCATTCAGTGCCTCTACTATATCTTCCCTTCCCTCTCATTCAGTGCCTCTACTATATCTTCCCTTCCCTCTCATTCAGTGCCTCTACTATATCTTCCCTTCCCCCTCATTCAGTGCCTCTACTATATCTTCCCTTCCCCCTCATTCAGTGCCTCTACTATATCTTCCCTTCCCCCTCATTCAGTGCCTCTACTATATCTTCCCTTCCCCCTCATTCAGTGCCTCTACTATATCTTCCCTTCCCCCTCATTCAGTGCCTCTACTATATCTTCCCTTCCCCCTCATTCAGTGCCTCTACTATATCTTCCCTTCCCCCTCATTCAGTGCCTCTACTATATCTTCCCTTCCCCCTCATTCAGTGCCTCTACTATATCTTCCCTTCCCCCTCATTCAGTGCCTCTACTATATCTTCCCTTCCCCCTCATTCAGTGCCTCTACTATATCTTCCCTTCCCCCTCATTCAGTGCCTCTACTATATCTTCCCTTCCCCCTCATTCAGTGCCTCTACTATATCTTCCCTTCCCCCTCATTCAGTGCCTCTACTATATCTTCCCTTCCCCCTCATTCAGTGCCTCTACTATATCTTCCCTTCCCCCTCATTCAGTGCCTCTACTATATCTTCCCTCCCCCCTCATTCAGTGCCTCTACTATATCTTCCCTCCCCCCTCATTCAGTGCCTCTACTATATCTTCCCTTCCCCCTCATTCAGTGCCTCTACTATATCTTCCCTTCCCTCTCATTCAGTGCCTCTACTATATCTTCCCTTCCCCCTCATTCAGTGCCTCTACTATATCTTCCCTTCCCCCTCATTCAGTGCCTCTACTATATCTTCCCTTCCCCTTCATTCAGTGCCTCTACTATATCTTCCCTCCCCCCTCATTCAGTGCCTCTACTATATCTTCCCTTCCCCCTCATTCAGTGCCTCTACTATATCTTCCCTTCCCCCTCATTCAGTGCCTCTACTATATCTTCCCTTCCCCCTCATTCAGTGCCTCTACTATATCTTCCCTTCCCCCTCATTCAGTGCCTCTACTATATCTTCCCTTCCCCCTCATTCAGTGCCTCTACTATATCTTCCCTTCCCCCTCATTCAGTGCCTCTACTATATCTTCCCTTCCCCCTCATTCAGTGCCTCCACTATATCTTCCCTTCCCCCTCATTCAGTACCTCTACTATATCTTCCCTTCCCCCTCATTCAGTGCCTCTACTATATCTTCCCTTCCCCCTCATTCAGTGCCTCTACTATATCTTCCCTTCCCCCTCATTCAGTGCCTCTACTATATCTTCCCTTCCCCCTCATTCAGTGCCTCTACTATATCTTCCCTTCCCCCTCATTCAGTGCCTCTACTATATCTTCCCTTCCCCCTCATTCAGTGCCTCTACTATATCTTCCCTTCCCCCTCATTCAGTGCCTCTACTATATCTTCCCTTCCCCCTCATTCAGTGCCTCTACTATATCTTCCCTTCCCCCTCATTCAGTGCCTCTACTATATCTTCCCTTCCCCCTCATTCAGTGCCTCTACTATATCTTCCCTTCCCCCTCATTCAGTGCCTCTACTATATCTTCCCTTCCCCCTCATTCAGTGCCTCTACTATATCTTCCCTTCCCCCTCATTCAGTGCCTCTACTATATCTTCCCTTCCCCCTCATTCAGTGCCTCTACTATATCTTCCCTTCCCCCTCATTCAGTGCCTCTACTATATCTTCCCTTCCCCCTCATTCAGTGCCTCTACTATATCTTCCCTTCCCCCTCATTCAGTGCCTCTACTATATCTTCCCTTCCCCCTCATTCAGTGCCTCTACTATATATCTTCCCTTCCCCCTCATTCAGTGCCTCTACTATATCTTCCCTTCCCCCTCATTCAGTGCCTCTACTATATCTTCCCTTCCCCCTCATTCAGTGCCTCTACTATATCTTCCCTTCCCCCTCATTCAGTACCTCTACTATATCTTCCCTTCCCCCTCATTCAGTGCCTCTACTATATCTTCCCTTCCCCCTCATTCAGTGCCTCTACTATATCTTCCCTTCCCTCTCATTCAGTGCCTCTACTATATCTTCCCTTCCCCCTTATTCAGTGCCTCTACTATATCTTCCCTTCCCCCTCATTTACTGCCTCTACTCTCGATCTTTAAGTACTCGTATTCTGTCATTGATGTCTCTACGCCCTGCCCTCAGACGACTCTAACCTCAACCCACCTTTTCCCTTGTCATTTAGTTCTTTCTACCTCCCTCCTCAATCAAACCCCTCCCCCATACCTGTATGTCTTTGTCTCACTCCAGTCTGTACTTCAGCCCTTCAATAAAACTGTTGCATGTATATGGTCGCCATGACAACCGCAACAAGCTATCTATTACTGACACTTTCTCCAAGTTTTCTTTGCCCAGAACGTACACACACACACACTTACATGTGCGCATTTACCCGATACATACGCACATGCAAACACATACACACTTATCAAACCCAACAAGCACACCTTAACCATACACACCTTTCCCACACACTCTCACTCAATGCGCACTTTTATTTCCCCTGGCATGAAGTGTAAGTTGGGGGGGGGGGGGCATAGACTCTCAGTATATAAAATCCCAGAATTTCAACAACAAAAAAATTTTTAGTTAGTGATGATTATGCATTCAGTATTATATGTGTGACTTGCTGTTGGCTGTAAATAAATACTAATTCTATACTCTTTTCTTTGAGTGATACTTTACACTTTACCAGGATGGCTGCCTGGTCGTGCGGTTTGCGCGCTGAACTGTCGTTCGGATTTATCGACGGTCGAGGGTTCAAACCCTGCCCGCTCCCATCCCCCGTCGTCCTGCGGGAGGTTTGGACTAGGAAGTAAACTATCTTCAACTCTGAAGGAACATCCGAATCAATGTAAAACATTTTACACAAAACAATACTTGTACATGTAAAGGTGAGAATGATACCCCTACTCAAGCTATACCTGTATTGAACTACCCCAAGTCCTTTACAGAGTACAAGTAACGTCGCATCACAGCGGGTAACAGACCAACTTCAATAGCATGTGTCCAGCTCTAAGTACAGAAAACGACTATTAGAAACACGTGTACTGTCTCTACTGACTGCAAGAGACTACTCTACTCTACTGAATTAAAGTTACCACTGTCAATTTAGTCATTCTTACTTCCTCTTTCTATCTCGGAGGTTTCACGTGCAATGCCAAGCGAGACTGTGACAGCTGGGGCTAGCTTTGGTCAACATATATCTCGTTGAGGGTATGTCCGGCGAATCTTGAACATCGCTCGGTTCAAATAAGAGACAAAATGTATCTCAACAGCGACGGTGGCGTAGGATCCAAAGAATAAAACAATGAGATCATGTTTTAGCGAACAAACGAAATTTATTTTGAAAAATGTGTCCCACTTATGATGGATGAATGTTGCTACAGAATTCAGCATCAAATTGATCTGGCAAAGTGCCCTCTCAATCTCTCTCACGCTCTCTCTCCCTCCCTCTCTCTCCCTCCCTTCCTCCCTCTCTCTCCCTCTCTCTCTTCTGTCTCTCCCTCCCTCTCTCCCCTCCCTCTCTCTCTTCTCTCTGTCTCTCCCTCCCACTCTCTTTCTCCCTCCCTCTCTCCCTCCCTCCCTCATCCCCTCTCTCCCTCCCTCTCTCCCTCTCTCCCTCCCTCTTCCCCCTCTCCCTCCCTCTCTTCTCTCTCCCTCTCTCTCTTCCCTCTCCCTCCCTCCCTCTCCCTCCCACCCTCTCTCTCGCTCTCCCTCCCTCTTTTGTTTCTCTCTCTCCCTCCCTCTCTTCTTTCTCTCCCTCCCTCTCCCTCCCTCCCCTCTCCCCTCCCTCCCTCCCTCTCGCTCGCTCTCCCTCCTCCCTCTCTTCTCTCTCTCTCCCTCCCTCTCCCTCTCCCTCCCTCCCTCTCCCTCGCTCTCCCTCCCTCTCTCTCCCTCCCTCTCCCTTTTCTCTCTATATGACAGCTAAAATTTGAAAAAAAAAAACAAAAAAAAAAACGCTCTTAAATAATTAGATATCAAGGGAAAAATTAATATGCTTAAATAAAATATAAGACGAAGTGTAAAAATATCATAGTATAACGTTTCAGATAAACACACAAACAAGAAAAAGGAAAGTTAAACTAAAACTAAAACTGTAACAGTATTGTAAAACCATACTTGATATGATACTTGCATTAAGACAAAGGCTCCCTGAGATAGCACTACTTTTATCAACATGGCCAAGTCGTGCATCGCTAATACATGATATTTATCCTTAACTCTTTCTCACCTAATTAAGGATGCCAACGTTGATTTGACCCCATTAAGCTAAAATATTTTTTTTAATTTATTAACTTTAATTTGTGTTGTGTTAAAAAGAGCACGCATTCTACTATAATTCGATACCAGATATAACATTGTCTGATAACAAACAAAAAAGTTATTGAAGTTTAACTATAACAGGATAGTGAAATACAAATGAGCAAAATAAATAATCCTAATGGAAAGAGGAAAATAATTACGGAGAGAAAGAGTTAATAGTCTGGTGGCTGTAACCAGTTGAAACTGGTTGTGAATAATGTTTCAAATTTGAATTCAACTTTTTTATTTTTTTTTTGTTCTGTCCAGGTGTTCGTCCTTCTCATGTGTGGGCAGCGATTCGCTTTACGCTCTGCTGCCTCGGCCACGCCCTGTTCACCCTGTGGCGCTTGAATCCGGTGTCTCTGTTCATACGCCGATGGCGCCAGCTCCACTACTTGAACACCCGCATGGCGCTCAGCATACGCCCCAGGTTGGTCGACCTGGTCACTGATTTCTTCTTGTCTGGTAAGTTGCAGTCCTTTCAGTATTGCGGCCGGCGTTTCTACTCAGGTGCTTTGTAGGATCGTCTCTACTGAATCCAGGGCTGCGTTTCTCAACGTGTCAGGAGCGTCGCCCTAAAAGAGGAGGAGGATGAGAGAGAGAGACGTGATGTACATGGAGTTTATAGTGTCTTGTTTTTTTACTTTACTGATAGGGGGGGGAGGGATGCTGCTCCCTAAAGCTGACAAAGGGGCCGCGAGATCGGTATTTTTTTTTTCTTTTCAAAACATAATAATCTTTTCTGACAAAAAAAAATCACTACTAAGTAATTCACTATTTGGTAAATATTTTTAACTCATTCATCTCTAGTTATCGACTATGACTTATTGTACTAAGTTAAAACTTGATCCGAGGATTGGAATGTACCAGACAGACAGACCGACAGACAAAAGAAGTGTGTGAACAAAGAAGAATAGACTTGAGTCAGAAAAGACCTTTGTTTTTGGTGAGTTAGATTTGGTTAAAATTGCTCTACATCTACTTTCAAATTGAAGTTGTTTCTATTCAACTTAACAAGAGAAACATTTTAAAGATACTTTAAAAAGAACAAAGCTTATAGTAAGCGTACTTGTGTCAATCAGTTTGATGAGTCATGTAATTAAATTTGTAATAGATCTAGACTAACAAATAAAAGCCGTTATAGAAATAGAAAAAAAAGTGGGCAAGACCTGAATTCGATCTCATTGCTCAAGCCTTATGAGGCTTCTCAAGCCATCACGGTAACCACTCTGCTAATGGAGAGCTTATGAACATGGAAGTGTGTAGGGTTATCTATTGTTTCTATAGTCTCGACCTATTTTTCATGTTTGCGTTCACTAAGACTCAGACGACGATCTATAAAGGGGAGTAACTCAGCTTATACCACCACTTCAGTCAATTACAATTACTTACCCTTGTTCGAGATACCAACTAACAAAATAATTACCAATAGTTAATTCACTAATTGTGTTGTTGTTGTCTTTTTAGTGATTTTTGTGTTGTCAGGGGGAAAAAATAATTATGCAAACTTTCAGCTTGATCCGTGATTGTCAGAGAAATCACGTGTACAAACTTTTTACCAGACAGACAGATAGAGTTGATATAAGCTTAGTAATAAAAATTTTAGTAAGTTTGTTTCTATTCCAAATCAATAATATAACATTTACATTAGTTTGTTGTACTATCTGTTTGGCGCTACAAACCAACGATCGAGTATCAACAGAGGGTTAGACAAATGTCTCAAAAGTATGCCTGAACTTCGCTAACAAAGACTAGTGTCCATTTCTTTTCAAATGTGTGGAATGAATATTGAATTACTTCAATATCATAAAAATATTTATAACACAATTTTAATTAGTAATTTCTATTTATGTCTTTATCAGGGGAGAGAAGAAAGAGAAATCTGCTGTCTTGGGTCAAGTCCATTTTGCCGTGGGTGGGTCAGGATATTCTGGACTTCACCGCCTGCTGGCAAGATGGCATCGTCCTGTGCGCCTTGATGGAGACGATCAGTCCAGGGGCGTGCCCGGGGTTTAACATGTTAAAACCTCACCACCGGGTCAACAATTGCAGACTAGGGCTACAGTTAGCCATTAGATACTTGCAAGTGACGCATGTAAGTAAAACAGAATTCATGGAATTAAACAGAGATTTGCATACTGAAACTGACCACTATGTAGCCTGACCACTACACTATCTGATAACGATACAGACGGACTACAACACAACATGACCACAATACCAACTGACCACTTTTACAAACTTTACATCAGATTTTTTCACACTGAAACTGACCACTGTGCAGTCCGACCACTATGTCGACTGACCGCAATACTGACAACTATAAAGACTGACCACTATAATTAGACTGTTCGATCGTTAAACTACGGACCCTTTTTAACGAGTTTAATGTCAGTACACATACCCGAGAAATTGACACATTGTTCAACATTTGCGCACCCAAAAACGAAGTCTTTAAACTATGGATTATTGTAAAACCAAAGTCGCTGGTTATTCAACAAATCCTTCTCATGGCTTTGTCTTACTCTATACTCTATACAGACTAATGGATAGGTTAAGATGAAGGGTGTGTTTTTAAATTTTCGAATGTCTCTTCAATAACTCAAATTTGAAAACCATCGGAGTTTCCCTTTTTAAGTTTTTTTTTTATTTTTATGGAATAGATTAATTTTTTTTATAATCTGCATTGAAATATGTTGCCCTTTATTTGTCTAAACATTTTTCTATATAATCTCTATTTACAGCTTCCGCTAAGTCCAGAAGAAATGGCCATAGCAGATGAACACTGCGAGGCCAAGATCTGCCAATTAGTTCAACTGCTGCAATGGAGGTATCAAAAACAAGGGGGACGGCCCAAAGAGTTTTCCAATGTCCGTGTCGAGGAACCCATTCACTGCAAGTGTCAAGCTAGAGGCACTGGACTCAGAGCTGGCATTGTTGGTAAGTAACATACAGGGCCGGCCCTACAGATTGCGGGGCCCTAAAGTAAACGTATTTTGCGGGGCTCAGTCTGGAGTAGGGATAAGGATAATAATTGAAAATTAAGATTACTCACTCTTTACAAAATGACTGTCAAATTAACTGTACGAGCCATCTACAGTAGATAGCAGTTTTCCAACAATAAGCTGATAAACATTCAGATGTCTTTTAGATTTACTATTGAATAACAAAATATCGCATAAGTGTTTTTTTGAAGAGGTCGACATAGATTCAGATTTATATTTGTAGGCCAGTGACTATTAAAGTAAATTAAGAATTTGAGCTTCTTGTTTTGGCTAAAACAAGGGCCGTGAGCTCCACAGGGCAATGGGTAGACCAGACAAAAAGGTCACGTGGTGGCAACTCAATCGTGTGGGGAACAGGCCGTCCTAGCCGAGTTCCGAGTCGGGCACTGTCCAATTAGTGCTTACTTCGGACGGTTTCGAGATAGCCACGACCCACGGTGCCGCAACTGCATCGAGGACTTAGAAACAATAGGCCACATTCTGTATGAACAGACTAATGGATAGGTTAAGATGAATGGTGTGTTTTTAAATTTTCGAATGTTTCTTCAATAACTCAAATTTGAAAAACCATCTGAGTTTCCCTTTAAAGTTTATTTTTATTTTTATGGAATAGATTAATTTTGTTGTTATCTGCTTTGAATATGTTGCCCTTTATTTGTCATACCCATGGCCGGATATAACACAGAGCAAGAGTATGCAGCCGCTAGGAGCTTCAACTAACAGGGGGCCTCCACATTGTAAAATATAATAATTTCTACAATATGTAACTAATAATTATAATAAAAATTATTTAATCACAGAAATGAAAAACTTTATAGATCTATTGATATTATTAGGGACATTAAAGATTCAAGTGGGTAGGAGCCGTTACAAGAAATTCTGCCGAGGGCCTCTATATGGTGATATCCGGCACTGATTCCCAAGCTCTTCTATGTCAGTATGTAGATCTGTTAACTTCTTTGTATTTTGACTAAATTCAATGCTAACAGAAAGATTGGGTTTCAAGTAATGAAACTCGAGGCTGAGTATGACGTAGTCAGTGCTATTTCAGAACAGTTAACTTCTTTTTAATTTTGTTATTTAGACCTTTGAAATTTAAATCAATATCAAGATATTGTATGACCAACAAAAAAAAATCATTGTAAAAAGGTTTATGATTATCAGCTCTCTAGAAAGAAACATATACCTCACATATTCTTCTCATGCAACTCATAAATACCTCGCATGTGGTGGGAAGCGTGGTCGAGAGGCTAAGTGCGCTTGAACTTGGCTACAATTGGGCTCGAGGTTCGACACCCGACTAGGGCAGAGCCTAAAGGCAGCACGGAAAACCAACTCGCACAGAATCAAAACAATTCTTTAGAAAAGAATTAGCATAATTGCCCAATGTTGTTATTCGAGGACACTATGATTTTAATACATTGCATGATTTTATTTGTTGTCTATGTATCTAGTATTTTCTATTTTATTTGGGGTGCCACCAAAGTCACTTCACCTAGGGCTTCCAATCATCTAAAGCCGGCCCTGCTCGAAGTGCTGGAAAGCACCGTTTCAAGGGCCGTATGTCGCTCGCAGGCCTTATTCCATTGTGTCTTGTATTTAACACTCATTAGTTATTAAGGGACAATCGTTCTAGCCGTTGTATAAAGAGAGGTAATGTCTTTATAAAACTAGTAGTTGTTATGGTTTGTTTAAAATAGTATGATTGAACTGCGTGTTATTTATTCATCAGGTCATAGAAATTATTATAGATTGAAACATAAATAAATAGAAATAAATGATGACAAAACAGATGTATTTGTACTTTTAATATACACCTGTTCTTTATATATATAATGTCCACTGACATGTCCATAGACTAAAGAAGCTTTGTAAACAGAAGGAAAACCTATATAGAAAATTTAAAGAAACTAAGGCAGAAAGAGTTTACAAAAAGTATATAAAAATTAAACACTTAACCCAAAAAGTAAGCAGACAGCTGCAGAGTGAATACATAAACAATGTAATATCTAAAGATAACAACAAAAACCTATGGTAATACATACAAGACACAGATATTTTACAAAGAGAATTAGATGAATTACAGAAATGGGAATCAAATTGGAGCATGTCTTTCCACCCAGAAAAATGTCAGTTGTTAAGAGTAACAAAAAAACTAAAACAAATTAATTCCACTTATCTTATTCATGGCAAACCAGTAACACAGACTAAAAACGCAAAATACCTAGGTGTTATAATAAATGAAAAACTGTCATGGAATCCACATATTGATGATACTATAAAAAAATCAAACAAAGCATTAGGGTTTATTAAAAGAAATTTCTATAAATCAAATAAGAACATAAAACTAAAATGTTATTTAACCTTGGTTAGGCCAATAATAGAATATGCATCCACCGTGTGGGACCCCTCAACTCAAGAAAACATTAAGAAACTGGAACAGACACAAAATAGAGCAGTGAGATTCATAACAAACGAATATTCACATTTGACTAGAGTAACACCATTAGTAAAATCACTAAATTTAGGAAGCCTTCAGGACAGAAGACTCAAAAGTAAAGTAGCAATTATACATAAAACACTGAACCATAATCTTCAAATACAAAAACAAAATCTAATAAAATACTCTGAAAGACACAAAAAAAAAGGCACATTCCTCGTCCCATATGCTAGGACCAATTTGTACAAATACTCCTTCTTCCCTAGTGCTATTAGAGCATGGAATGGGTTGCCTGAGCTAGCCAGGAAAACCAGTGACTTGGCAGAATTTAAGTCATTGTTTAATATGCATGACTGAATGCACGACGCGTATGACGTAATCATCTTCTTTTTTGAAGTAACGTCTGTATTATATAAGATAAGAAGATAAGAAGACAACATCCGGTTTTGTGTGTGTGTGTGTGTGTGTGAGAGAGAGAGAGAGAGTGAGAGAGAGAGAGAGAGAGAGTAGGCAGAAGTAATGCCAGATATAAACAAATGATGACATGAATATATTTTCTATCCCACTATGTCAGATATACACATTATGGTAGTTACTCACCAAGGGATGGGGGTTACATTAAGTTGAAAGTTTTTTTTGTTGTTGTTGTTTTTTTTAAATATACGTTTTCAAATTTATAACGAGATATTTACCATTACCACGCTCGTGTCTAAACTTTCTGACAGATGGCATTGAAACAATACCTGGCACTATTGTGAAATCGCTATCAGATCTATCTCTGGACTATCGTGACGGCAGATCAAAGCGTGGACCACTAGGCCATGTAGTCAGTCAGTTGGACAACCCGAAGGCGTGCGTCTATTAATAGAATGTGGTCTCATGGGAAGGCTTTTATCGTCCGTGTATTTACTACATCTATTTCTGGAGCTCTCAAAGTGCCGCTGACTTTGTGTTGACGCAAAACTAATTTAAGAGTCCATTTAATATTCGTTGTTAAAACTAGAGTAAAGTGTCATAGACAAGGGGAGAGAGAGAGAGAGAGAGGGAGGAGAGATAGAGGGGGAGAGAGAGGGATGAGAGATAGAGGGAGGAGAGAGAGGGAGGAGAGATAGAGGGGGAGAGAGAGGGATGAGAGATAGAGGGAGGAGAGAGAGGGAGGAGAGATAGAGGGGGAGAGAGAGGGAGAGAGAGAGGGAGGAGAGATAGAGGGAGAGAGAGAGGGAGGAGAGGAGAGAGAGAGGGAGGAGAGATAGAGGGGAGGAGAGATAGAGGGGGAGAGAGAGGGAGAGAGAGGGAGGAGAGATAGAGGGGGAGAGAGAGGAAGGAGAGATAGAGGGAGAGAAAGAGGGAGGAGAGATAGAGGGAGGAGAGATAAAGAGGGAGGAGAGTGAGAGGAGGGAGAGAGAGAGGGAGAGAGAAGGAGAGAGAGGGAGGAGAGATAGAGGGAGAGATAGAAGTAGGAGAGATAGAGAGGGGGAGAGAGTGGGAGGAGAGATAGAGGGAGGAGAGAGAGAGAGAGGGAGAAGAGAGAGATAGAGGGAGAGAGAGGGAGGAGAGATAGAGGGAGAGAGAGGGAGGAGAGATAGAGGGAGTGAGAGGGAGGAGAGATAGAGGAGAGAGAGGGAGGAGAGATAGAGGGAGGATAGAGAGGGAGGAGAGATAGAGGGAGAGAGAGAGGGAGGAGAGATAGAGGGAGGAGAGAGTGAGAGGGAGGAGAGAGAAGAGGGGGAGGAGAGAGAGAGAGAGGGAGGAGAGGGAGAGGGTGAGAGAGAGGGAGGAGAGAGAGATGGAGGAGAGGGTGAGAGAGAGGGAGAGAGGGGGAGGAGATAGAGAGAGAGGAGAGAGAGAGGGAGGAGAGAGAGAGGGAGGAGAGAGAGAGGGAGGAGAGATAGAGGGAGAGAGAGAGGAGGAGAGATAGAGGGGGAGAGGGAGAGAGAATGGGAGGAGAGATAGAGGGAGAGAGAGAGGGAGAGAGAGAGGGAGGAGAGAGAGAGAGGTAGAGAGAGGGAGAGAGGGAGATAGAGAGAGAGAGTAGAGAGGAGAGGAGAGAGAGAGGAGGAGAGAGAGAGGGAGGAGAGAGAGAGGGAGAGAGAGAGAGGGAGGAGAGAGAGAGGGAGGAGAGGAGAGAGAGGAGGAGGAGAGAGAGGGAGGGAGAGAGGAGGAGAGAGAGGGGAGGAGAGAGAGAGGGGAGGAGAGGCGAGAGAGAGAGGGAGAGAGGGGGAGGAGTGAGAGGGAGAGAGAGGGAAGAGAGAGAGGGGGAGAGAGAGAGGGAGGAGAGAGAGAGCGAGGGAGGAGAGAGATAGAAGAGAGATAAAGAGGGGGAAAAGAAAACCATGCAAAAATATTTTTTTAAAAACAAAGCTTATACGAAGTGTAATTATATCAATTAGTTTGGATCTCTCATGTAATAGATCTAGAAATCCAGACCAGCAACAACAAATCTGCGATTAGAAATACTTTGACCAACTGTTTTTTGTTTAGCGCAATAATACACTTATCTGAACCAGTTGGAAAAAATGGTGAGAGGGTTGGATATGATGAAATTAAGGGATATCTGGGTCATTTTGGGTGGATTTTACCGTAATTAGTTTTAAAAAGCGTTTAAAAAAAGGGGGGGGCATAATTCGAACTCGTGAATCACGCCTCCTTGGGCCAACGTGCTAACCACTCTGCTAGTGAAGTACTTACGATTAAAGAATATTGTATGGTTATGTATTGTTTGTTACAATTACGTTATACGGATGTATGCAAACGCGACATGAAGCTCTTCAAATCGACACTGGCAACTGGGAAGAGGTGGCACTGGACAGATCCTCATGGAGAGAGAGCATAAAGGAAGGGTCAAAGATTGCAGATGCCACACACAACAGAAGCAGAAAGAAGGGTGAAAATGCAACGGCGCCTGGTGATTATATGCCCAACCTGCGATCGCAGCTGTGTATCAAGGATTGGCCTCTTTAGTCACACAAGAAGTTGCAAAGGGAAAAGATCGTCTCTCGAGACGTAAAATGCCACAGTTACAATGGACCTCATTCACCAATCGTAAACAAACAACATTTAGCCCCGTAATTCTCTATACAAATTACGATCTAATTTTAATACACAGTGGCTATCACGTGACAGTTTTTGTGTTCGTTGTTTTATCGATATTATAACGTGAATGATGTCCATTATATGGCGGCGACCTATAGAGGTGGAAAATTCAGCTTATACCACCACTTCAGTCAAGTACAATTTCTGTCCCTTGTTCGAGATACCAAACACAATAATTAATTTCCAATAGCTTGATCCGAGATTGGGTTAGGGAGAAATAAGGTCTAGAAACGTTTGTACAAAACAGAGTAAGTCAATATAAGCTTTGTAATAAGAGAGAAAGAGAGAGAGAGAGAAGAAAGATGGAGAAAGTACGCGAGATGGGGGGGGGGGAGAGAGAGAGAGAGAGAGTAAGAAAGAGGGGGTATGGAGAGACGGTTGTCAGGGAACAATAGAGATTAAATCAGAAAGAACTCTACTAGGATAGTGTTTCATAATGTTCAGAAAGTCCTTGTGGTTCATAATGTTCAGAAAGTCCTTGTGGTTCATAATGTTCAGAAAGTCCTCGTGGCTCAATGTTCAAAAAGTCCTTGTGGCTCATAATGTTCAGAAAGTCCTTGTGGCTCATAATGTTCAGAAAGTCCTTGTGGCTCATAATGTTCAGAAAGTCCTTGTGGTTCATAATGTCCAGAAAGTCCTCGTGGCTCATAATGTTCAGAAAGAAGTGCTTGTGGCTCATAATGTTCAGAAAGTCCTTGTGGCTCACAATGTTCAGAAAGTCCTTGTGGCTCATAATGTTCAGAAAGTCCTTGTGGCTCATAATGTTCAGAAAGTCCTTGTGGCTCATAATGTTCAGAAAGTCCTTGTGGCTCATAATGTTCAGAAAGTCCTTGTGGCTCATAGCGTTCTCTATTTGCATGCTTTCTGTTTGTAGGTCGAAGGACAAAGTTCAACGTATTGACCGATACAGTCACCAGACTGGACATACTGATTGAGATAAGGGGACCTAACAACGAGGTAACTTAAACTAATTTATTATTGAATGTTCATTAATTATGTTTTTTAATTTACTTTCCAAAAGATTCATTGCAAAAAAAAAAAAAACCAACGAATTTTATGGTATCACAACAACAAATGTAAAAACTTGGTTCAGAAATTGTTCATAGTTCTTGCGTTCATTCGCTTGTCCTTTTTCCAGCCCTAGGCGCGTGAAAGTCCGCATACATCCCACAGGGGCTTACATCTCACAAGAAATGCCTGATCTTCGGAGTTTTTACTGTATTTTAGATAAGATAAGATAAATATGTAGTTAGTACTGATTCAGATTACTATGAACTAACCAAAGTAATTAAGTAAGTAAAGTACCCCTTTCAGACCTTGTGATCTTTAGGGCAGATGATGTAAAGGTCATCTGTTTTCGTGGCCCGCGGTTAACGAGGGTGTCATGTCGCCAGAACAACGACCAACCGAATTTACTTTCCCCAACTAATGTCAGGTACCCAATAGAGCTGGGTGGACTCAGAGGCGCCCAAAAGATCCCGAATTAAAAAATCCCAGTCTTCACCAGGATTCGAACCCAACTGATTTGTTTCCTTACTCAACAGTACAATAAGGAAAAAATTGTCAGCATGGACAGGGGCAGGTACATGGACCACGCAAGCTTACCTAACGTCACTATGTCCGAGGATGATAGTAAAACCAAGGTAAGCAACTCAGTTCATGTAGTTTAATTTGAATTATATCCCTTCATAAGCAATATTAGATCCAAGCCAAGGTGACCCAGATATGACCTACATATTTTGCTACCTGTCACGCAGGTGAAGCTTTGTCTGTTAGTGGTCATTGCACTCTTATATTAAAGGAAATATTAGCATTTAATATCCGGAAAAACAATGAAATGGAATATGCACAATATCTATAATGAGATATTTATAAAATAAAATTTTACACACACAAAGTGTTTTAATAATTATTTCGTTCATTTTTTTTTCTTTTCTAAGATAATTGAAGACGGCGCTGGACACAGCTTCCTGAGGCAGAGAAGTCTGGACGAGGATTTAGGTCACCTGATTATTCCGTTTGATTATCAATGTGTAGGGGAGGGTCGATTTCTCGTGACCTACATTCCGCGGAGCGCCGGGTTGCATTACATCACCATCCTGTCCCAGGGGGGCCACATCCAGGGCAGTCCATTTGAAGTCAAGGTAAGTCAGGATGGTAGAGCTAAAAATAGTCATAGAAGCAAAGGGGAGATAAAAATAAACTTTTGACTATGCAGTAATGAGAATTCAGATAGTTTTGAAATCTATTCTCATCTGGCCATGCCTTAAAAAAGGCAAAACTGAATTTTAGGGCTCATTATTTCTTATGTTTTATTGTAACATTATTGTTTAGGATTATATGTTTGTTGCGTGAGTTTATTAGGCCTATATAATTTAGTTATTGATATTAAAGATTTTAATAGTAAAAATGAATTTGCTTACGTCAGTGTTCCCAACTCTCCTACATCAACGGAACATTTCGCATATTCCGAGTATTTAGCTGAACATTTTTTATTTTTTTTTAGAGAGATTATTCACATGGTTGCCAACTAGATCTAGATCTAGTATTCCCGTTCAGTAGTTCGTGGAATACCTAATATGGTCTCATGCAACACGGGTACTCCGCAGAATCATCAACATCACTCCTTTGAGTTCCTCATGGAACATAGGGCCTCAACAAAAACACGCCACTCTCCACTGTCTCTTGCTAGTTCCTCATGGAACATAGGGCCGCGACAAAAACACGCCACTCTCCACGGTCTCTTGCTAGTTCCTCATGGAACATAGGGCCTCGACAAAAACACGCCACTCTCCACGGTCTTTTGCTAGTTCCTCATGGAACATAGGGCCTTGACAAAAACACGCCACTCTCCACGGTCTTTTGCTAGTTCCTCATGGAACATAGGACCTCGACAAAAACACGCCACTCTCCACGGTCTCTTGCTAGTTCCACATAGAACATAGGACCTCGACAAAAACACGCCACTCTCCACGGTCTCTTGCTAGTTCCACATAGAACATAGGACCTCGACAAAAAAACACGCCACTCTCCACGGTCTCTTGCTAGTTCCACATAGAACATAGGACCTCGACAACAAACACGCCACTCTCCACGGTCTCTTGCTAGTTCCACATAGAACATAGGACCTCGACAAAAAACACGCCACTCTCCACGGTCTCTTGCTAGTTCCACATAGAACATAGGACCTCGACAAAAACACGCCACTCTCCACGGTCTCTTGCTAGTTCCACATAGAACATAGGACCTCAACAAAAACACGCCACTCTCCACGGTCTCTTGCTAGCTTTTTGATGGTGTCCCAGCTCTTCCCGGTCCTCTCGGCTTCTTCTAGTACACTGCGTCGCCATGTTTTTTTTTTGGTCTTCCTCTGCGTCTTGTTCCCTGGGGGTTCCATTCTAAGGCCTGCCTAGCTCTGTTGCTGGTATCTTTTCTAAGGGTGTGGCCAATCCATCTCCACTTCCACTCTAAGATCTGCACTTCTATATTTTTCTGTCCACTCATCTCCCACAGTTTGGTGTTTTCTACTTTGTCATACCAGTGTATTTTTAGGATATAGCTCAGGCATCTGTTGATGAAGGTCTGTATTTTTTGTTGTTGTCGCTTCAGTTGTTCTCCATGTTTCAGAACCATACAGTAGAACAGCCTTGACATTAGAGTTAAAGAGTCTTAGTTTAGTCTTGTTTAAGATGTTCCGCAGAATACAGTTTGGGAAACACTGGTTTACATTACTCACAATTTCTTTAATCTATGGCTACAGCTGAATAGTGCCACTACATTTTAGTCAGGAAATAAAGATTGGTATCAATCACTAAATACCATCGCCTCCGTGCTTATAATAACTTATTTCGATGTAATATACAGAAAGTGATGTCATAGTTTTCTTTGGCTATTCCAGGTGAGTGATTGGGTCAGTTCCTGGAACTTAATGCCCAAGGCTCGGGTAGTACCATTCGATATGCTGCAGACGATTGAAGAGAGACCTAAAGACAGTTTAAGACCATCAGCTCCCAGTGACAAATTGAAAGTAAGTACTAGAGTCCAATGTCCTTGTTTGTTTACACTAGTTGTATTTAGTTTATATCATTTGCTGCTGTATGACTATTTTGATAGTAGCTGGACGGACAGCCTTGTAAAAAATAACCTTTTTTTTTTAACCTTTCCGAGATCTAGACGCCTGCTGGCTTCCTGTTGGGCAATGCGCTTTGGAATGATTTGTCATTAGGAGTAACTATTCGTTGTAAAAATGTTTTACATGTTTCGGATGTTCCTTCAGAGTTGAAGATAATTTACTTCCTAGTCCAAACTGGACTGGACGACGGGGGATGGGACTGGGCAGGGTTTGAACCCGGGACCATCGATACGTCCGAACGACTGTTCTTCGCGCAAACCGCACGACCAGGCAGCCAGCCTCGTTGAAGGGACCCTTGTATTATAAATGTTGGTTACAGGGCCTCTTTCAACCGTGAAACGACTTTGGATCCTTTCATGGAAATGAGATGAATGCCTGGGACAAGCTATGAACAGAACGATGTCAGGAAATATAAACTACATCTCATTAAACAATGACAGACTATTTAAAAATAACTACAAATCAACAATCATTTTTTTTTAAGTATTAAACAATGTAATGTAATACCAAATCATCACTTATCTTTCTATGGTTATGCTACAACACTATGGTGGTTTCCTACATTTATAAATAGCAACCAATAGAAATACATATTGTGGTTCTTTTTGAACTAAAACGAGTATAGTTTGATTTACATAATTACATTACATGAACTTCACCTCCATCCGTCCCTTGCCGTAGTCCTTTAAATGACATGTCTTGAATTGTGCCGATGTGCAAAAAATCCATTCCGTAGTCTTTTTGGACAGTCGGGGCACCACTCATGATCTGTTGACCATCTTTTGTCATTCCTCTCGATCTTTTATCAAGATTAGGGTCACTTTCACTGGTAGGCCCGTCCATTCTTTGATATTTTCTTCCCATCGTTTCTTTTGTTAGCCTCTCTTTCTTCTACCTGGTACCGTTCCCTGCAGGAAAGTCTTGTGGATATTGTAAGATGGCCATAGAGCTTAGGGATCACAGAAGTGCTACACATCTTGCGATTTCGTTTTACAATTATATAGGAAGTCTTTTTTTTTTTTTTCGTTCTTGGTTCTCTTGTTTTTTCTAATTTGACATGTCAAATTGGTGAAGAGTTTTTAAAAGCTTATATTCGTTGATTGCAGATGATTTTTCAAAAGGTTTAGATAATAGTGAGCAAATAGATGCTATATTATTAGATTTTTCCAAGGCTTTTGACAAAGTTCACCATCATAGTTTGGTTAAAAAAAAAAACCTAACCTTGATGGTCCATTACATCAGTGGACTTGAGATTTTCTGTTAGGGAGAGAACAAACTGTAATAATAAATGGCTCTAAATCAACACCGATAACAGTAAACTCAGGTGTACCTCAAGGAACAGTCTTGGGTCCACTACTATTTTTAATTTACATAAATGATTTACCAAATTGCATTAGTTCAGGAACAAAAGTCAGATTTTTCGCAGACGATTGCATAATATATAGAACAATAAAAACAACACAAGACACAGATATTTTACAAAGAGAATTAGATGAATTACAGAAATGGGAATCAAATTGGAGCATGTCTTTCCAACCTCAAAAATGTCAGTTATTAAGAGTAACAAAAAAAAACTAAAACAAATTAATTCCACTTATTTTATTCATGGTAAACACAGACTAAAAACGCAAAATACCTAGGTGTTAAAATAAATGAGAAACTGTCTATGGAATCCACATATTGATGAAACTATAAAAAAAATCAAAAAAATCTTTAGGGTTTATTAAAAGAAATTTTTATAAATCAAATAAGAACATACAACAAAAATGTTATTTAACCTTGGTTAGGTCAATATAGAATATGCATCCTCTGTTTGGGACCCCTCAACTCAAGAAAACATTAAGAAACTGGAACAGACACAAAATAGAGCAGCGAGATTCATGAAAAAATGAATATTCACATTTGACTAGAGAAACACCATTAGTAAAATCACTAAATTTAGAAAGCCTTCAGGACAGAAGAGTCAAAAGTAAAGTAGCAATTATACATAAAACAATGAACCATAATCTTCAAATACAAAAACAAAATTTAATAAAATACTCTGAAAGAGGCAAAGATAAAGGCACATTCCTCGTCCCATATGCTAGGACAAATTTGTACAAGTACTCCTTCTTCCTTAGTGCTATTAGAGCATGGAATGGGTTGCCTGAGCTAGCCAGGAAAACCAGTGACTTGGCAGAATTTAAAGTCATTGGTTAATATGCATGACTGAATGCATGACGCGTAGGACGTAATCATCTTCTTTTTTTGAAGTAACGTCTGTATGATATAAGATAAGGAGATGTTAGTTGCTTAGCAACGATTTAAAATTTCTTCATTGAGGTATTGTGTAACGAATTTGGTGGAAAAAAAACATGGAAAACATTACTTTTACGCATTTCTTTTGTCCAGCGTCAAATGAGTCACGTGGCCCACGTGTCCAAGCACCTGACGATGATGAAGAGGCGGATCTTAAAGAAGGTCATTACACACAATGGGGAGGAAATTATCTGTGATGTCACCCCGTCGCCTACCCTCTCTCGCCAGAGCAGCGCCGACTGTTCAGATCTGTCTGAAGATGACCGTAAGTATTGACAATAATCTTGACCTATTAGAATAGCACCTTCACATATCCCTTAGGCGAGCCGTTTGGGGCACCACATATGATCCGTCGGCCATCTTTCTCCATTCTTCTGTCTTTTGTCTTTGATAGAATCTCTTTCAACGGCAGGCCTGTCCATTTTTTTTCTGTCCGCTTCTTCTTATTTTTCCTGGTACTGTTCCCTGAAGGAAGGTCTTTGTGAGCCCTGTGTAGCTTTTGATATGGCCATACACTTTTAGTTTGCGTGTTTTTTTACCGTGGTCAGCAGGTCATCAAGAGCGCCAAAAGGCTGTTGTAATTTGTTTCCAATCTTTTCGTTTGTGATGCGGTCTTTGCATTTGATACCTAGAATCTTTCTGTAGCATCTCAATTTCATGGCTAGGATCCTCCTCTCTAGTTTTCAATTCAGCACCCAATATAAGAATGGGGCCATGAACATGTATAAGTAAAATCAAAATATTCATTCAGATAAACGATGTCAAATTTAGTTCAGTTATTAGAAGTCATTGCATATCTTTACACTTAAACGCTTTATGATAGGTAATCCATTTTCAAATCATGCTTTATTATAAGTAATCCATTTTCAAATCATGCTTTATTATAGGTAATCCATTTTGTAATTTTGCAATCGTCATGGCGTTTAAAAACGTTGTCAGATCATGAAAGTTAATAACAATTATTTCCATGCAATCATATTCCTATCTTATAAGTTACATACCTGCCTTTAAAGTAGAACAAAAAGTTAGTTAAGTCCTATCGTATGCATGTTAATAAGAGACTTAAACTCTGTACATTTATTAGTTCGCCTGGCTGATTCATTCAACCCGTTGCATGCTCTAATGCCACTTGGGAAAAAAGAGCTCTTGTAAGAATTTGTCCTAGCATATGAATAAGAAGACCGAAAAGAACTTGAGAAAAGACTTAGGAAGAGACCGTGCAGGTGGCGTGTTTTTACTGAGGTTTTATGTTCCACGAGGAACGCAAAGCTTATCATATTTACAGCCATATCTTTAAATAATATAAGGTTTATCTCTTTTTTTAAATATCAAACAAAGTTAACTATCTACCACTGTTTATTTGGTTATTTTTTTTTAATTGATTCATATTTTGTTACCATATGCTAGGACAAATTTGTACAAATGCTCATTCTTCCCTGTTAGAGCATGGCCAGGAAAACCAGTGACTTGGCAGAATTTAAGTCATTGATTAACATGCATGACTAGATGCATGACGCGTATGACGTAATCATCTTCTTTTTTGAAGTAACGTCTGCATTATATAAGATAAGATAAGATAATTTTGCAAATTTTCAACTTGATCCGAGAATGGGAAGTGCGAGAAATAACATGTTCAATATTTAAACCAGACAGACAGGCAGACAGACATAGCTTTGTGAAAAGAATGTGCTGTCCTGGTTTGGAACAGCTAACCTTCTAAGATATCATGTGATTTGTCACGTGACCACTGCATTGTTTACATCGTGTTATGCCCAGCCCTTAGCCAACACAGAAGTCCTCAACATAAGTCACCTCGTGAATGACTAACAAACTAGGTCACCCTACGTTCCAGTAGTAATAGTCAGGGACCTAATGATCGTTATTTTAAATGCTGACCTTCTGACCACCTTACAATAGGTTTTGTGTTTGGTGTAAGAAACAAGCAATTTGTGAATACACCAGATACCCTTTACACACTTGACCAGGGGTTCTCAACCTGTGGGTTGCGACCCCTTTTGGGGGTCGATTGACCATTTGCCAGGGGGTCGCCTAAGACCATCGAAAATATGGATTGTTATTGTCTACTCTTCTATTGATGTATGTATGTGTGTGTGCGTTGGGGGGTCGCGGCAGAGTGGGGGATTGTTAAAAGGGGTCGCCGAACATAAAAGGTTGAGAACCACTGCACTTGACAAAAGAGAAGAACCTCTTCCAGAGGCCGTGAATTAGAGATTGGCCATTCACTAACCTCTTTTCCGTAGGTAAACCACAAATTAAATTAGATTATCATTTCATCACACCCTTTAGGCTAGGCTCTGAATGGACAATAGCCTCATTCGCGCTTGTATCTGTTGTTATTGTTATAGCAGTAAGGTTGAGATGGATATTTGTTAGTCAAAATTGTTTTCCATTTGTTTGGACCATCTTATCTTATCTTACCTCATCTTATATTATCTTCATAACAATCAGTTCATTGAATACTTATGGATATTAACAATGTTACAATAAGAACATACAACGGGCAAACATATGAACTACAAACACTAAGAACTACAAACACTAAGAACTACAAACGCTAAGAACTACAAACGCTAAGAACTACAAACACTAGGAACTACGTCATCAACACCCATCCCGGCCAACGTTTATTTTGTAGTCTGGGAGGGAGGGTTAGACTTTTTACTAGTTTGTACTTCATCATTTCTGATATGCATCTTGAACTATTGAACTATTGAAACCTGCATAATTACCTACATTGCTTATCAAACAGACAAACATGGGGGGTTCCTTTTCATTAGGAGGCCGCATCTGAGTTTGTGAAACACACAACCTTGATTTGTTACCTTGTTATTTACATTTTGTGCAATAATTTTGAATCCTGTGCATCATTAGTACAATTTGCCGCAATTTATTTCCTGAGAGACCAATCGTAAAAGACCAATCTTGGAAGTCCAATTGTGAAAGACCAATCGTTTAAGGCCAATCGTAAAAGACTAATCGTGAAAAACTTATCGTGAAAGGCCAATCCTGAAAGACCAATCATGAAAGACGGTAAAAACCTATCGTAAAAGGCCAATCCTGAAAGACAAAGTACTAACAATAACTTCTGACCAATTACTGAGAAAACAGCGTGTTAAATAAATACCAGAATGTTTAAACTATTTGTGTGAATCTTTATTCATCAATTCTTAAGCATTTGTGCTCAAATTTTGTTTGTATAATTTCAGATAAAAGCAGGCATGGACATCATGGCGTCAAGGGAGGAGGGAGGACCAGGGGGAAGAGAAAAATGCTGGGAGACATTGACGCCGTAGAAGAGGCTCCCGAGCTCAGCGAGTCACTGACTCCCTCCACCAGCAGCAGCGTCTCTAACTCCACAGAGACCAGCTCGTCATTGTCGTTGAAAACATCAGGGCAGAATAAAAAGCATCTACTCGGCAGTATACGAATGCCTAAGACACAGTACAGTGACCTGTCCACACCCGAAGTGGTCATCACGCCTGAAGACGACAGTGATGGTCCGTTCAGGCTCATGTTTGACTCTGACGATGACATTTTCTCCACGGAGCCCAACTCCCCAGACAACGGTGGCGTTGATTTGATGGCTGCACCCAGACAGATGGCGACCTCAATCTTAAACCGAAATAACGACTCTAAAAGTCGACCAACTATGAAGAAATCCAACTCTGCGGACCTGCCCTCGTCCAAGAGATCTTCTCCAGTCTACAAAGCTACGGACATTGTGGAAACATTTTTGGACACGCTAAGGAAAGGATGTTCCGAACGGCAGAGGCATCACTCTGGAAGCAGCATTACCCGTGTCCAATCAATGGACCAAGCGGTACTCACAGAAACATCAAAACTCCAGAAACATCAGTCTATGCCTCTGGGTGAATGGTCATTCGATAAAAGTTTTCTGACCAAATTTACAGAGTCTCCCTTGCCTTCTTTTAACACAGTTTCCGCTGTCGCAGACCAGAAAAATTCGTCTGCTCGGCTGTTTAAGAACGGGAAAGGTTCTCCCCTTGTGCTATCGCATCTAACAGCCAGTGCCATTAAAACCACAGGAAATATGTTTAAGACGTTGAATGAAGAAGAAGCAGACGTGAATACATTAACCTGCCCTCAGTGTAACTCTTCCGTTTCGTTTCGAGGAGAAGAAAAAATTCATTGTGAAAAATGTTTGCCACATCTGGACACATCAAAAGAAGGAAACAGCAGCCACGACTCTAAGGGCGAGATCAAGTCTGCGCTCTTCTCCACTGACTTGCAAAACTTTGACAAGGAATTTATAAATCACGTGACCGAAGTTTATGATTCTAAAAACATGAAGTTCAACGGACAATTTCGTTCACATCGAGGCTCGGCGTCTTTTGACTTTTCCGACTTTAAACCCAAGCATAAAATCACGTGGTCTCAGCATAAAGATTTCTCAGCCGAGAGGAAGCTGAGGAAATCTATTACACTGCCTTTCAAGAGCATGTCAGAGAGGATGCTGTTCGGTCATTTGTCCAGTCCACTGGACAGTAAAGATCTTGACCTAATGAAAGGATTGAGACATGTTGATTCTACTGGATCGAGTGAGAGTCTGAAAGTAGTGGAAGAGGAAGACAGTGGATGCAAAAAAGATGAAAGCCTAGCAGACGAAGTACAAACGGAAGAGGTTAGACTTGTGTCACGTGATAGAACGAACACAGGCCTTCCGGAATTTTCCGATAGATGCCGAAGTGACGGCGAGGTTGATAGTGACTTGGTGTCCCGACGCGATAATTTAGCAAAGACCAAGAAATGGAACACATTCGATGTCGAGTCTTGGAACCAGGATGTTATCAATAGGAACGGGAAAGGAAGGTTCGTAAACATTTTCTACGGGGGAGAAAAAAACAACCCAGAAAACTTTGAACAGAATCCGGAGGAAGATGAAATTTTGCAAATAGTCATTGAATCAAAAAGACAGAAAGAAAGAACAGAAGATAATAACGACAACGACTCTCCATGCGCTGAGTCGTTGATAAGCATGCAGACGGAAGGGGCGTCGTCTAAAAGCTTGGAAGAGAGTTATCAAACCTCCGACGAGAACTCGCCCAGCCTAACGTTGATGGAGTCCCAAAGAGACGCCTCTGAAGGCCGTCGGGAAGAGCTAGTCGGGGTTTCCCCATTTTCGGGTCTTTCTATTAAATCAGGAAACAGCGACTGGTCTGAGACTGATGATGTGACAGCAGGAAGAAATGGATTTTGCCTCAAAGATAGGGACGCCACAAGGCGCTTCTTCCTGAAAGGAGACTGGTCTCCACAGTTTGTAGACCTCTACTACCACGCCGATGTTAGTTCTCTGCAGAGTAGTGCCAGGAGCGTGAACGCGGGATCTCCATCTAAACATTCTTACAAGACCAACAGCATTTCGTCCATATCGCCTGTTCCCAAAGACACTCCCAAACAGAGGAGAAAGAGTCGCCAGGAGAACTTTAAGGTGATATCTCTGCCAGTGTCACAAGGCATGGACACCCAGAGTCACGATGAATCTCGGAATACTCTTCATCACAATGTGTCTTTCACGCCCAGTGGACGCAGCCCAAACAAATCCGACAATGAGGGCGCTGAGGAGAACAGAGTCAATGCCTACATCAGCAACTACTTAAGCAGTTTATCCCAAGGCGAGCCCTCGTGTCCACTCTACATCAGACGTCGACAGCGACCACACTACGACCAGTGCGATGACCAAACCGATCAAAGGGCTCTCATCTTTCCACAGCTGGGACTTCTCTCGCCGGCCGTTTCTGACCCAACGGTAAACAACTGGAACCTAGCGAATGACCGATACGTCTCTGAACAAAACCAACAAAATTATCACTTTTCAAATATGTGCTCTAGCTGCCGAGAAAGGTTCGAGGAACAGTCGGTTTGGATAGACAACTTTCAAGAAAGGACACTAACTCCGACAAAGTATCGCCAAGAAGCATTTAAGAAGCAAGCAGATAACTCTGGCCAGCATTCCAAAGGGTATCAAGCGGGAGATCCGAATAACAGAAACGTTTACTCTAGCTTTGGAAGAGACAACTCCTCTGTTGGAAACATTCAAGGGGAGAGAACCTTAACTCCCACTAAATATAGAACGTATATGAGGTCAGCACAAACTATGGGTAGACAAATGTTTCTTTCTGGCCGGACATATCTCACTGACGTCTGCAACCAGGCCAATTATGAATGGGAACGACGGGATGGGAAGAGCCAACGACAATGGCTGCAAGGAAATTTCTGGCCAATAGAAAACTACGACATGAACGCAGTACCTCCGTACTGGACGCCTTGCCAATGCCTATGCTGCACAACTCATGACATGGGAATCAGCACAAGTTCAGCCCCCTACTTGAAAAGAAGGCGGAAATGCATCCGATTGGATGGATCTGGTTGGCCAGATGTCCACAACAGCAAAACGAGACTTAGTCAGACTGGTAAGCTGCAGCAGGAGCAAGAAACCCAAACACCAGACAGTGAGCAGACGTCCGAGTTTAGATTTTCAACCCAAATGCCCACAGCGCATGAGAATCGGACCTCACATTATAGTAATGAAAACCTATCTAATCATCTTCATCATACTCCTTTTCAACAGCATTTCAACTCTCAATCAATCAATCAATCAGTCAATCAAAGCAAAGAAAGCTCTAGCCATCAAAGTGGCCACCCGGAGGCTTTACCTTCTTCTGATTCCCTCTCGCAAGGGCAAGATACTCCAGCAGCGCAAATCATGATTTCGAAGTTGAACGACACTAAAATCTCCACCCTCAAACAAGATGTGCAAAACACGCAAAACTCGAAACATGATTTCTCATTACAATCTGAAAAGCAGCCCGTAATTAGAGTAAATGTCTCAGAGTACGTCACTCCAGTGACTACACCCATACACCAGAAGTCAGAAAATAATGAATCAAATTGTACCGAATTTAAAAATAGCTTAGAAAAACACGACTCAAAAACAGACATTGAAGAAGCCAATAAAACGCAGCGAAAGACTCATAAAGAGTTACCCCCTGTCAACCAGGGGACCCCCGAGAAGCGTGAGAGCGGGAATCAGCCGTCAGGGATGAGGCGGCAGTCAACGGTGGACACACTGGACAGTGGTATAACAGAAGATGGACTCCACTGCCATCCAACTATCTATATTAATGACAATTATGAATCCGTCGTGTCCGACCTGGAAGATAATTTTAATATCCCGTTGTATATTCCTTCATTGTAATGCAAAGCCACAGCTATCCATCTCGATATATTGTATGCAGTATATACAAAAAATACTAGTAAACAAGTGAGTCTTTTTTACAGTCTAAAAAGATCACATCCACTCTATTTGTGTTGTTTTTTTTAACTTAGACTCTGGGTTTAAATGTTATCCCATTTTAGATTACTCGGTGATTTTACGTTGACTAACATTAAGGCTTTCTTGTTCCTTTAAAAGACTGTTTTCGTAGCCCACTTAGATTGACTAATTTTTTTAAAAATATTTTTTAATGTTTTCTTTTATTTTACAAGTTTTACAATAAGGGAAGAACTTTTTTTTTCAGAATGAACATTTAGAGTTTAGAGTGAAGTACAGGACGCAATAAACGCTGGGTTGGCTGGGTTGGAGGGGGGGGGCATCTAATCTTTTTTTTTTCAATGGAAGATCTGTAATTTATAAGATTAGATAAACATTAATCCCTCGGTGAGTTTAAATTGTCTCAATGCTATATGTAAATATTAACTGACATTTTACGTGTTCTAAATGCCATGATAATCTTGTTCGAACGCCATGATAATCTAGTTAGAATGCCATGATAATCCAGTGAAAATGTCATGATAATCTAATTGGAATACCATGATAATCAAGTAACAATGCCCTAACCCTATTAACTGACATGTTACATGTTCTAAATACCATGATAATCAAGTAAGAATGCCGTAATAATCTAGCTATGGTGTCATGATAAGTCTATCTAGAATGCCATAATAATGTAGTTAGAATGCTATGATAATCTAGCTAGAATGCCATGATAATCTAGTTAGAATTCCAAAATTATCTGAATAAAATGTCATGATTATCTAATTAGAATGCCATGTTATTCTTGTCTAAACTTCCTGTTCATTGATTATAATGGAATCATCAAAAGACAAATGTCATCTTAGCATAGTCCATCAGGAACTGACCTCTCCTAGTGTATTTGGAATATATATATAATGTACACATGAGCATGTTGATGTTGATAAAGTCATAAAGGAATTTAGATTTAGTTGTTTTTTTGGTCTGTAACGTTTTGTATAAATATATATATATATATATATATATATATATATATATATATATATATATATATAGTCCCATGTTTGCTGGAGGTTTTGTTGATCCCGGGTCCGCTGTTCTGCCTCATCGTGGCACCTGGGTGGAAACGGCTACTTGAGGGGGTAGCTAGGCTAAATGAATGGCGAAACATAACTCCCGTCAGAGGAATACGACGTTTCTCAATAACGATAACTCTTGGCTTGTCTGTTAATTGATTTTTTTTTTAATGTTAGTTTTCTTCTCAGAAAAATAAAAGATTTAGAAACCCAAAATTTTCCCTATAAACTCAACAATGCCAAGGACTCAAAATTGGATTTCAATGCCACCAACTTAAAAAGTAGAATGTGAGCTTTAAAATGCAGACTACTATTCACCTTACAAGAAACTTTATTCGGTCAAAAGATCTCTAGCAAAATAGCGAATTCTTTGTTCTTGTCTGAAACAAACAAGGCAATATAGGAGTACATTGCATATGTATAATCAAATAACATGATTCAAAACACTTCCCTTATTCTGTACACCGGATACATACATTAAAACAAGGTATTTATAGATTTTACTAAAGATGAGAATCGAACTCATTTTATAAAGCTCGTTCTGGTTAGATTTTAGCTAAAGTTCGATTCGGTTTTCCTTTGCTTGTTCGGCTACATCAGTATTAGGCGCGCACAGGATGGCTGCCTGGTCGTGCGGTTTGCGCGCTGGACTGTCGTTCGGATTTATCGAGGGTTCAAACCCTGCCCGCTCCCATCCCCCGTCATCCTGCGGGAGGTTTGGACTAGGAAGTAAACTATCTTCAACTCTGGAGGAACATCCGAAACATGTAAAACATTTTACAAAACATTTTACAAACACTTAGCTAATCCAATACAATTGGGTGGCTTGCCAATTGGGCATTAACTGTTGTTACAGTGATCTGAAATGTATTTTACGGATGTGCGAAAATGCTAAATTTGCAAAATTGTAACTCTTGATTCAGTTCGGTTAGGGTAAAGACAGTTGGAAACGGATGCTCTATAGATCGCATGGTCTGGAATTGGTACTTTACTTTTTTTTCTTTTACTAAAGTGAACTTGCAGTTTACCTATTTACCTAACTTCACCTTTACTTTCAACCATTCCTTAGTCTGTTGGGGCACCACGCAAGATTTGTCCACCGTCTTTCTCCATTGCTCTGTCTTTTGCCTTGGATAAAACCTCTTTCAGTTCACCCAACAAGCCTTAAAACTAAAAGTAGTAAGTATTTAAATTGAAACCAGAGTGTGATATTCGGACAGCTTAAATGTCCTATGAAGTTCATAATTTTATGCCAACATTCAAAATCTAAAACATGTTTCGGTCTATATTGTTATTTCATATGGTGTTATTATGTTCTGTGTCTTTTGCATATGAATGTTTTGAAATTATAAATGCAAACGAGTGTATAGATATTCAACGATGACCTATTTTATGTCGTAATTTTCTGAAACGTTGAATGTTATATTTGTATACTCTCTACACTACAAAAGAGACTTAAAGCTCGACAGGAAAGAAAAATGGCTAGATGAAGTGTACTCTCAAACATCCAACTATGTATTGCTCGTTGTTATTGAGACTTTTCTAAAAACATTCCTCTATCAAAAACCTCATTGATTTCTGTATTGATCTCTTCCTATCTATTATGTTAATGTGAATCTATGCTAATAAATGTTTCTATTTCATGTTACTATGAATGACGATGCCAGTATTATTTAATTAAAGACATCTATCTCTTAAAAATCTACTGATTTGTGTGTAGTTTTTTGTTAATGTCCTGTTTAGTACGCAGCTTTTGTTTGCCCCCAGATGAGAGTATTGAAGAGTAATAAATAGATGTCTACAAAGCAGTGGTTCTCATCACACTTTTGAACGGCTCTTAAACCTGGTTATTTTACAGGATACATCGAGGGCTCCTCGAACGCTTTCATCAAAAGAGCCTTTTGCTCCAAATTGGGCATACGCTGGCAAGACTACTTCACAAATAACCATGTTCTGCTAGAAGCTGGTGTGGACCGTATGGAGGCACTACTTAACATTCAAGAGCTGAGCTTAGGTGTGCTCCGGGGGTGCTATAGAGATCAACCCATGTCCCATTTTGCACTCACTAGAAGCACGGCATCAGATGACCTCTCAAAGAGAAAGTTGAAGAGCCTCTCGAAGGACACTTGCCGAAGACTGACTGAGACAAACGAACTTAAATAGACTGTTTGTAATGTACTAGTTTAGAGAGTAGGTGAGTTTTGTTAGACAAATATATTGTGTATTGTTTTAGCGACGGTAAAAGTAGTGACGTAGTAAGACAAGACTAATGACGTAGTACACTTAGGCGACAAGAGACCAACATGGCGTTATGTTTGAAGTAGGCTGTGTTTTGAATAGTCGTTGAATAGTAGTTAGGAATAGCGACGTTTAGGAAGTGTAATATACTAAATCAATTCATAACCTTAGAAACAAGGCTTTATTTCAATAAAACACTACTGATACACACAATAACACAGTACAGACTGGTCACGATTCACAGACTACGATAATGCGAACACGATTACAAATACTAGCCCGATTACAAGCACGGGTAACACACAAGTTCATTTAACGATCACTCCATTCACCCCTCCTTTATTTCTTTCTGGGTCTTAGGTTATAACCATGCGTATGAAGGGAAGGATCCGGAGGTATCTCTGGCGTAGACTTTTCTCCTTGCAAGTCGTAACTGTCCTGTATGGGACTCGAGTCAATATTGGCCTCTGGCATTGGGTGGCTCCCCTGTGAGTCACTGATGACTTCTAGTTGGTTGTACATCATTGGGGTGGGACTTGTCGTGCGCGCTTGAAGTTTTCTTTGCATTTAATATTGGTGTGTTTTAGCGTATAGGGAGTAGTTACTTTTAAGTGCGTTTTGTTGTCTAGAATATTGTGTGTGTGTGTGTTTACGTCATCCTTAGTTTCCGCAAGAGAGAGAGAGCTGCTTTTGTTAGCTGGGTAGCTGGTTTTTTGGTTCCCCTTGTAAGGGTACGTAAGTACATAGTTTTATTAAGTAAGTTGATCTTTCGGTACGGATGTCGCTATTGAAAAAGTTCTTTCTTGTAGCGGCATCGCTAGATCTAGGTATTATTTTCGTTTCAGGGTGTTAGGCTTGGGGTATGGGAAAGTGTGTCGTCTTTGGAGTTGTGTAGTAACTATCGGTGTTGAGGTGTAGGGAGTTGAGGTTCTGTTGGGCGCCGAGATGGAGTGTGAGCGTGAAGGTGTGTTACGGAAACTTGTTGGTGTGACACTAGACTAACTATTACTCAAATGCTAACCTCAATGATACTGATGTACATGTAAATATGTTTGAAAATTACAATTAAGTATAATTAAATATTGTTCCTGTTGACAACTGTTGTTATTCACTAAATGTTCAGTTGAATAACTGTTATTCAATGTTTGGATTTTACATGCTATTACCTTTAGGTTCTTGTGTTACTCTGTTCAGGCTGGGGATACGGGACCGTAATATCATACCCTAGCTAATCTGAAATCCCACCCCGACAGGACTCTGTGAATTACTGATAGTTTCAGGCACGTAGCGACTCCCTGGTGAGAGATCCAAAGAGTCACCGACCTCTTGAGGCAGAATACCGTTCTCTGATTCGAAATAGTCGTTCGTGGAACTTTTCTTCGGCGCCAGGTGCCTAAGCGACACTGTCTCTTCCCGGCCGTTTGGAAATCGTATATGGGCGTACTGTGGGTTGCAGCTAATAAGTTCAACCTCGTGTACCAATGGGTCAAATTTTGAAGATCTTACAGGTGATTTTAGTAACACTTTCCCTGGGTTCTGTAGCCAAGTAGGCAAGGATGTTCCCGTTGGCGATCTTCTGTTGAATTTGAAGATCCGTTCGTGTGGAGATTCTTTCATTAGTAGAAGTACACAGTAATGATCGAATTGAATGAAGTGCCTGGGGCAACACAGATTCCCACTGTGATAGTTCCAACTTCCCTGAGTCCAATGCTAATAAAATAGCCTGCCACAATGTTTTATTTAGCTTTTCTATTTGCCCATTTCCTTTTGCATTGTAGGGCGTTGTCCTGCTAGTGGCTATGCCCTTAGAATGTAGATATTCTGTAGTTTCTGTGGACATAAATGATGTGCCATGATCAGAGTGGATGTAACTGGGTGTTCCAAAGAGGAAAAATAACTGGTCGAAGCACTTTATCACTGTCTTAGATGTCATATCAGGACAGGGAAAAGCGAATGGAAACCGCGAATATTCGTTAATCATTGTTAATAAATACTTGTTCCGAGTAGCTGATGGCAAAGGACCTTTAAAGTCAACACTAATTCTTTCAAACGGCTGTGTGGCCTTTATGAGCGTACCTGCAAATTCGTTATAGAATTGCGGTTTAATTCTATTGCAGGTTCTGCATTGTTGAATGGTCTGTCTGACCTCTTCAACCGAGAAGGTTAAGTTCTTTGACCTGACATAATGTAGAAGTCTAGTGACACCTGGATGACACAGGTAGTCATGGTACGTCTTCAGGCTACTTTGTTTCCTCATGGTTGCACAGTGCCCTCTAGACAAGGTGTCTGCTGCTGTGTTGGCGTTCCCAGGTCTATACTGTATATCAAACTTGAAGCCTGCCAGTTCCAATTTCCACCTTTGTATCTTATCGTTTTTAATTTTCTTGTCATGAGTGTCTTTAAATATGTATGAAATAAACCGCTGGTCCGTAATACGGGTAAAATGATTACCACACAAATAATGCTTCCATTTGCGTATAGCTTCAATTATTGCAATTGCTTCTTTCTCTATGGCAGATTGATGCCTTTCACTAGGTGAAAGAGTTCTAGAGAAGAATGCAATAGGTTTTCCATCCTGATTTAGAGTGGCTGCTACTGCGATGTCAGAAGCGTCAGTTTCCACAATTAGAGGATGGTCATACTTTATGGTGAAAATTGCTGCTTTCTGTAATTCTTCTTTCAAGTCTTCCAACGCTGTTTTTACTTCTGTAGGTACAGGAAAATTTTGATTTTTCATTATAGGATACATTTTGTCGGAGAAATTGGGTATCCAGTGAGCATAATATGCCAAAAGTCCTACAATCCTTTTCTAAGACTTCAGATCTTTTGGAGGTGGCAAATCTCGCAGAGCTTGAAATCTATCAGGGTCCGTCTTCAAATGTCCTTTGGATATTTCATATCCAAGCAGCTTTACCTTCTTAGTAGCAAATACACTTTTACTTTCGTTGAAAGTTATTCCGTATTCCAGAGCTACCTTCTGAAAATGCAACAGATTTTTGTTATGAGAGCCTACATCTGTACCACATATTGTTACATTGTCGACATAGGCAAACGTGTCAGACAACTTTTCTTTTTCTATAATAGTGTCTATGGTTTTCTGGAAGCAAGCTACACCGTTAGTAACCCGAGAGGGTATTCTGCAAAACTGGTAGAGTTTACCGCAAGCTTCGAAAGCTGTGTATTTCTTTTCGCTCTGTTGGATAGGTATTTGGTGATAAGCACTCTCCAGATCCAATGTGCTAAAGATTTCATACCTGAAAATTTTCTCCACCATTTCATCCACTCTTGGCATGGGGTAAGCGTCCAATTAAGTAAATCTATTTATAGTTTGGCTATAATCAACGACCATTCGCTTTTTGTGCCGCTCATTGGTCGTGACAAGGACTTGAGCTCTCCAAGGTGATTTGGAAGGTTCAATGATACCGTTTCGTATCAATTTCTCAACTTCAGCTTTAATAAATTGTGTGTCTTGGAAGGAGTAACGACGAGATTTAGTAGCAATAGGTCTGCAATCAGGGGATAAATTTGCATACAAATTAACAGCATTGAGCGAGCAAACATGAAATGCAGGTCGACCACCGTTGAATGGAATTATCAGTTCTTTGTGTAATGCGAGGAAATCTAACCCAAGCACTACATCAGTGCAAAGTTCATCTAGTAACGAAAGTTTGAATTGATTGCAAACTTCCCCTTTGTATTTTAGCGATGCAAACATGTGGCCTCTTGTGACGCTTGACAGTTGAGATGACGCCATAGAAATTTTGTGTTTTGAACGTGTCACTGACCAATCGTACTCTCTTGGTATGTTTGAAGAAATGTAGCTTTCCCCGCTACCTGTATCAATTAGGGCTTTTAGGTTCACGCCATTTACAGAGATGTGTACTGTTGATTTGGTTAAACCAGGTACAGACGAAGTAGCAATTAGTGATGTTAGATGTGTAGAGTCCTTAATGCAGCTACAATCTCTACAAGATTGTCTTTTAATCTCGTAGCTAGGAGATGTTTTGACTTTTGTTTTGGTTATAGGTGTGTTGCGAGACCTGCAAACCTTCGAAAAATGTCCATTTTTCCCGCAAGAATGACACATGCAGTCTTTGGCAGGGCATTTCGCTCTGAGATGCCGACTACCTCCGCAAAAGAAACATTTAGTATTCACTGTTGCGATTGTTTCTGAGTCCACGATTTCTTCGGTTGAGATTGCCGATGACGAAAGAGATGACTCTACCAACTGAGAAGGAGCACTAAACGAACTGGATTCTTTTTGGGCCATGTCGAGTGTCTTGTCAATATCTAAAGCCATTTTCAAGTCAAGGGACCTTTTCTCAAGTAGCCTCTGTCTAATTACACTCGAACGCATGCCGCTGTCAGCACTAACAGCTCGGAACTGACAATCTCTGGCCAACACTCTCAGCTTGTGTACAAATTGATCAAGACTTTGATCGACTTCTTGTTTGCAAGTTGCAAGCAAATGTCTGGCCAATGTTTCATTAGGGGCCTTCACAAATAAATTCTCAAGAATAGATTTTACTTCTGAGTATTTAGAACAGGTAGAAATATACTGAAATAAGGATGGAGACACAAAGTTGCATAGCAGGTCAAACTGTTCGCTTTCACTAGCCCCTAACTTCGTATCGAATCTGTCAAAACAAGAAATCCAATGTTTCCATGTAACTGAAGCATTAGTTGAACTAGGATCAGCATCCAGTCTATTGGGACACAAAAACTTGTCCATTTAAGATTTGGTTTTATTGAAATAAATTGTAATATACTAAATCAATTCATAACCTTAGAAACAAGGCTTTATTTCAATAAAACAAAACTGATACACACAATAACACAGTACAGACTGGTCACGATTCACAGACTACGATAATGCGAACACGATTACAACTACTAGCACGATTACAAGCACGGCTAACACACAAGTTCATTTAACGATCACTCCAGGAAGACTGGACGGATTTCCCAGTGGTTAATAAAGTCTCATTTTATAGAACTGAATGTTGTTATCAACTATATTCAACTTGCAATGTTCTGTGGCTAATGTGAAGTAATTATTAAGAAGTGAAGTCAGATGATATTAGCCCACAACATGTTATAGACCTTGACCTTGCAGTTGTATGTGGCCGTCTGACTCTGACGGATTACCTAGATGTTTTGAATTTCTAATACGGGTGTAATGAATGTATTTAAACTACTTTTATAAACAAGACCTACACATAAACAAGATGTAAGAACTAAGTCCAGACCGTTAGATACTTGAATAAAGTTTAATGCATATAAGGCCACATTCGAGTCTCTGTCCTTAATAAGATGCTATTCTTTTCAACTCCTAACACCAACTGACTAATAATAACATAAACAAGGTTACAAAGATAGTTTGTGTGGAAACACAAACACAAAAATCGGCCCCCGAGGTGGTCCACTTAGGCAGGTAAAAAGCCAAGTTTCAATATTTTCAGAAAGAATATCGGAAACAATTAACTACAAACTATCAACAACTACAACTTTATCTCCGTCGATACAAAAAGAAGAGACGTGCTCGTGTCGAAAGTGTTGCCGCTACTGTTGTATAGTTAGTTCGACTAACGACTTAATACCACAGGATAAGGGAGATTTATTCATGTTATTACTATTATATTGTTAATATTCATATGTAGGCCTATTCAATGTCACTTACAAAGACCACATCACGAATGAAGAGATTAGAAACAGGATTAATACAGAAATTGGACCCCACGATGCCCTAAAAAAAACAAACAAAAAACAACTCTATGACCACATTACAAGCTTCTCAGGACTCGCAAAGACCTTCCTTCATGGAACAGTACCAGGAAGGAGAAAATGAAGAGAACGCGATGAGAAGACAACGTCCAAGAATGGACAGGCCTGCCGTTGAATGAAATTCTATCAAAGGCAAAGGACAGAGAAGAATGGAGAAAGATAATTGATAAATCTTGTGTGGTGCAACAGGTGAAGGTGAATTTAAAATGTGAACCTGGCCTAACCTTGTCACCCGAATGTCATCCGAATCTCACCAAATATCACATGAATGTCACTCCTGTCTTCTTCTTATCTTATATAATACAGACGTTACTTCAAAAAAGAAGATGATTACGTCCTACGCGTCATGCATTTAGTCATGCATATTAACCAATGACTTAAATTCTGCCAAGTCACTGGTTTTTCTGGCTAGCTCAGGCAACCCATTCCATGCTCTAATAGCACTAGGGAAGAAGGAGTATTTGTACAAATTTGTCCTAGCATATGGGACGAGGAATGTGCCTTTATTTTTGTGTCTTTCAGAGTATTTTATTAAATTTTGTTTTTGTATTTGAAGATTATGGTTCAGTGTTTTATGTATAATTGCTACTTTACTTTTGAGTCTTCTGTCCTGAAGGCTTTCTAAATTTAGTGATTTTATTAATGGTGTTACCCTAGTCAAATGTGAATATTCGTTTGTTATGAATCTCACTGCTCTATTTTGTGTTTGTTCCAGTTTCTTAATGTTTTCTTGAGTTGAGGGGTCCCACACGGTGGATGCATATTCTATTATTGGCCTAACCAAGGTTAAATAACATTTTAGTTTTATGTTCTTATTTGATTTATAGAAATTTCTTTTAATAAACCCTAATGCTTTGTTGGATTTTTTTATAGTTTCATCAATATGTGGATTCCATGACAGTTTTTCATTTATTATAACACCTAGGTATTTTGAGTTTTTAGTCTGTGTTACTGGTTTGCCATGAATAAGATAAGTGGAATTAATTTGTTTAATTTTTTTTGTTACTCTTAACAACTGACATTTTTCTGGGTGGAAAGACATGCTCCAATTTGATTCCCATTTCTGTAATTCATCTAATTCTCTTTGTAAAATATCTGTGTCTTGTTTTGTTTTTATTGTTCTATATATTATGCAATCGTCTGCAATCTGTCACCTGAACATCACGTCGTCTAATATTCTATTTTTTTTTTTACAATTCTCTTATCTGCTTGCAAATTCTTCATGGTTTCAGGAATCAAAAAGTCAGAACCTCGACACGAATCTCGAAAATAGCTCAAATGATTTATCAAGAAATTGGACAGTTATTTAAATCTTGTGGGGGGAAATACTAGAGAAAACTCTGGTTTGACTTATAATTTTTCAAGATATAATAATCCTCTGCGTATTATATTTTGAACACAAGTATGTCAGTGAATTTTCACACACTCACAAACATATAGGCCCCTATGCATTATTTTCTGTATTCAGAAAAAAAAAATCATTTTATGAGATGTAAGTAAAAGTAATAAAGTACCCTGTCACGTACACAGTATCTATATTTAGCCGCCCAAGGTTACCAGACAGAACTTATTAGCTCGGGGAATTCCTTCACGCAGCAGGATCATGTTTGGAAATAAATGTGATTGGTTTTGAAATATTAATTATTGTACATTGAGCTGCATTTATTGGTTGGCATTGCAACGAGGGGATGTTAGACACGTGACAACGCTATACCCGGGAAAAGGATTCTAGATTTTTAGTCAGTGTCGTACGGAACGTGTTAGGATTCAGACGTATATTTTACATTATTGTGTAGATCATTTATTTAGCAGAATTATATTATGTTCTAATCAAGTACATTTAACCATTGTAATTATTTGTGAATAGCTTTTCCAAGTTTTGAATTAAGCATTTGTTTTAGACGAAGAGAAGTTTCTTCATTGAATATAGTAACATACTTAGATCGACTTAGCGATTGGCAACTTCTAGATGATCCTCTTATCAACTGGCAACATTCTGAATGATCGTATTATCAACTAGATCTAGCTACTTCTATACGATCATCTTATTAAAAGACGATTTCAAGATCCTCGGCAATTACGATCATTAATTGTGCTTCAACGTGACATCTTGACATCAAGTTTGATTGTAACATCTAGCACTATTGATGATCGTAACATACCCCTTTCAGACCTTGCGATCTAGAGGGCAGGTATAATAGATGTAGTGCCTAACTGCCTATTGCCCAAAAGGTCCAACAGACAAAGGGGTTAAAAAAAATAAGAGAAAGAAAAATAATTAAGCGAAATTACTATTAGCTATGGATCTAGTGTTGTACATTGTAAAACATGAATTTTATAAACTAAATGAGTACGAAACAAAGATGTAATAATTTCTCAACATTTTTTTATTTTCAAAACTGAATCTTAAATATTTCAAGATCTAGTCTAGATGTAGATCACCCAAAGACATAGATCTAAATTTATGTCTATGAGATCACGGTTACGAGTCGTAGTTGATACAGAGCACATATATTATATAGGTCTTTAATACAGAGATTGTATTTTGTTTACAGTAAAATAAAAATATCGAATTTTTATTTAGAACATGGCTACCGTTGAAGAGGATGATTTTGTTGATGACCAGTTCGAGTCACTTATCGTTTTCCCAGAAGACGTTCAAAATGCTATTGAACAGGTCAATATTTTAATCTAGAGCTAGATTCTAGACTAGAGCTCATCTAGATCTAGCTAGTATAATAAAATACTAGGTCTATATCTAAGGAATTTTATTTTCGTATTCTGAACTGAGTCGACTGAGTGAGACTGGTCACTGTGAGTGACTGACTGAAAGTGAACAGTCTGAACACCCCTGCCCCTACTTACTACTATTTTCTGACATTTTTTAACGAACACCCCACAATCTTTGTTAAAATGAGCCTCTATTTTGATAGCTATGACGAAACTAGTCTATTTGTTTTTGTTTGTACTCCATTTCTTTATAGTTCAGACACATTCAGTTTCGTTTACTCTGAAAAACAAGCCTTACAAGGGTTTTAATTTAGTACTTTTACACAGGTTCAAAGAGCACTGGATGACTGGTAGTTTACTTTTTAGTAGTGGTAGGACGGTGTCACTTTTTTTTCTTCTAGGACAGAAGAAGGGTAGGTCCGGGGTTAAGGATATTTTTTCAAGAAAATTTAAGTATCAGCTTAACATGAACTATCTAAAATGCTTCTAAATAGGCCTAAAAACACACACATGTCATCTAATAGTCTATACAAGTGTAGATATGGCATGGGGTGTTCCATAATATTTGCTTGTCACTATCAATGACACTAACAAATGCTTTTTTAATGTTGAAAATGCATCTCAAAGGGATGTAACTCAAGGTCGGAAAATGGACATTTCTTTGATTTATAATTTTGTATAGGTCTAACATTTGCTTACTTAATTTTGCTTTTGTTTTAGATGTTAAACCAAGTGTGACGTGAATGAGAAAAAAAGAAAGGGAATATCCCTAAACATAGTGCTGGTGAGGGGTAGAGTTGGATATAATGGGAATGAAAATAATGTTTTTATGAGTGGCACAATCCTACTCTCTCTCTTTTTTTTTTCACTCCCTGCCTCTCTAATTATTGATTGACCTAGCATGGTATCATCAACACAGTACCGGAAAAATTAAAAATGTATCAGGAGGGACCATTTTTCATCAATCAGGTTCCAAATTAGTTCACATTCACTGAGTGGAGGAGCAGGCTAGACGCCCAGGGTCACACAGTTTTGTGTATTTTTTTTGGGTCAACTAGATCTAGGTAGGTCACAGTATATGGCCCTTTGTAAAGTCGAGGGTTTAGCAGAGAAGGAAGCAATTAAAAGAGATACAAGTGAGACTAATCTGTCGGTCTTGAGTTGATTTAAAAAGAAATTGATATTAAAATAAACTCTGCCCCTCATTAGCACTATGTCTTTTTACTCATTCACATCACACTTGGTTTAACATCTAAAACAAAAGCAATATTAAAATAAAAATAAACTTGTCAATAAAAATAGCTATATTGTTTTGTTACACTACGCATATTTACAATAAAATATAATGATGAAGAGGGTCAGGTCAATGGGGTCCAGCGCTAACATTTACGAACACCATTGTCCGCTCTGTACACTAATGAACATTTCATGTCATTGTATTTAACAATAATATTATCTTCATTTTTTTATTTTTTTTCTGTTGTCATCTAATCAATAAGTTACTCTATATTTGGAGGCCGCTGAGTTTTGATAAAAAGCAGCACATTAATTTTTCATTTCAATCTGTCTCTTACTAGTTACTATTTGTACAGTTGTTAAAAATAGATGAAATAAAAACAAAACAAAAAGTTCAGAGTTTTATTTAATGACTATATTGTTTTGTTTTCACACAGAATAAATAAATTATGGTAGACAATTAAACATAAAAATTAATTAGCAGAGACTTTGTGTTGATATTTAAGTAGACATTGAAGACTATCATTTTTATTACGTCACATCCTTTTAAGTACTTTCTCACAAAAACATTCACAATAATAATGCAATATAAACATTTTAGCACATGCAATCTCTTTGAGTTTAGAACAGATCGATCAATTTATAAGTATCAATTTATATTTCAAATGTGTGCTATTTCCTTTCCTCCATCAGGTTCTACCCAGCGAGGATCCATTAGACAAGCCTGATTTCAATCCAGTGGATTATATAAACACACTTTTCCCAACGGAGCAATCCTTGTCAAATATTGATCAAGTTGTTGGTAAAATCAAGCAGAAAATATGGTAAGTCAAGATTTTTAAGATTATATTTTCTTTATTTAAAATTTAAAAAAAATGGTTAGGTGAACTAAAAATTCTTTTTAAAAAATGTCTCTGTACTCCTATATGCTTGTGAAAGTTGGATCCAGAATGTTGAGGCTGAAAGAAGAATTTAAGCCTTTGAGAGTAAATGTTACAGAAAAATGCAGAATCTCAGATACCAAGAAAAGAAAACAAATCAGTTTATTCTTTTACAACTATACTTAAAAAGAAAGTTGAGAGACGAGGGCTCAGGTTCTGTCATATTAAAACACATGACTCGTTGTCAAAATTGATCTTTCAAGGAACAGTGGAGGAAGCATGAAGAAAGGCTTGTCCAAAGAAAAGTTGGCAAGACAAGTTGAAAGAATAGACCGGCTTCTCTCTTGATAACCTGTTAAGGACAGCTGTTGACTGGGAAAAGTGTAGGGATTTATTTACACAAACTTGCACTGCACCCTTTGACGCAAGGCAAAGGACTGATATGTTACATGTTATCTCTGTAAATAAAACTTGTAAACATTTCCTGCTGTGTTATGAGAAGCCATTTGTGTTCAGGTATGCTGGCTCCTGATGTTTGTCTTTCTGGGCAAACACTAAAAAAACTAAACACTCCTCCACAGCTTTCATAACTGCAGTCACTGTGCCAACACTTCAAGTGCCACACCAACCTGTTTAACTAGGGCTTTGCCAAACAGGGTCACTATAAATGCTCAAAATCAAATGTCCTGGGATCTGCTGCTCTGTACCGCTTAAAATAAAATACCCACTCTATCTTACCCTGATGGGGAGTGCGACTTTCTAGTCCACACACGCACACACAGATCTAAAAAAGCAACCAACATCCTCAATGAAGAAGGAAGTAAATAAAGAATAATGTAATGTTTAAATTTTTACATAAAAGTAACAAAAAAAAAAGATTAAATAAAAGTCTTTTATTGTGTTCATCTTTTTCAAATTACTATATTGATGTCGATGTTCCCATTCTCAGGCGACTTGACGATGAGATTAGGACAGTTGTGCGTGGACAGACCAATGTGGGAGAGGAGGGGAGGCATGCTCTAGAAGAGGCTCAGCGAGCCATTCAGGATTTGTTCAGCAAGATTAAAGACATCAAGGACAAAGCAGAGAAATCTGAGGAAATGGTAAGAAAATTGTGATAATGAATACAAGAAATATGTTACAATGCATTGTTGCCAATGTTTTCATCTAATTTGTTTAAATTTCCACTTTTAAATACAAGACTTTGTAATGCTGATACACCATTGTTGTGACGACTTCCTAATATTAATGAACCACAAAACATCGAAGTAACAAACTCGACTAGCTTTCTTTTCTATTAATACAGCACTTTATTTCCTATCTAGTTTCTACCTCACAACCTACACCAACAGGCCTAGCGCTCCAATGAGCTTCTGCATTCCTGACCTCTCGTTACCCCGTTAGGCTGACCCATTCAACCGCTGGACAGGTACAGAACAGGGGCGTAGCTTAAGGGCGACACTCATGCTCCACGACATATACACACACACACACAAAGATCCTTTCACAACAGTTGTTGTTTTTTTTTAACTTATGTTCAAGGATAAATTCTTATTAGAGTTTTGGTAAGAGAATTTAGAAGATTTTTTTTTACTGATAAATTCTTGTTATTATTAGAGCTACGGTAAGAAAATTTAGAAGATTTTCTCTTCTTAATTTTATTTAATTTTAAGAGTATTAGTTTGACAGCACATGTTTGAGTTAGTATCCTGTGTATTTCTCTTCTTCATTGCCAGGTAAAAGAGATCACCCGTGACATCAAGCAGCTAGACCATGCCAAGAAACACCTGACTGCCTCCATTACCACATTGAACCACCTGCACATGTTGGTTGGCGGTGTGGAATCACTTACGTTAGTTTGAGAACTTTTAAAAAAATTTATAGTGTGTTTTACAGTATAAAAATATAGTTGACTCTTAATACCATTGGTTACAGAACTGGGGGAGGGGTAGGTAGGATTATCGCCGAAAATGTTGGATTACCAAAGGTTAGCTGCGATTAATTTAAAAGAATTTAACTAACTTATCAAGAAAAATTATATTCACAATGAAAAAGACTTTCTGCTAGACTTTTAAGGGTATAAAATTAGATGAAAAAGAAAAAATGTGTCTGTGTAAAAAATACAGGGCTTTGGATTTCATCTTTCATATCTTGAATAAATTACAATTGAAGCCTATCTACATTTTAAAACTATGAATACTATAGTATATGTTTATTATATGAATTTGTGTCGTCAATGCATAGGATTACTGAGTATGACAGATAATGAAGAGTCAGACCATTAAGAAACAATATTAACACTTTAGTTAGCTAAGGTTTAAGTTGGTTACCGAAGAACTTAAATCATGATAGCTCCTTATTTATGATGATCCAAATATTGTCTTGAACCAGACTGATGACCCAGAAGAGACAGTATGGTGAAGCTGCCAATCTGCTGCAAGGCGTCCTGAATGTCTTGGACCACTTTGAGAGATACATGGAGATACCTCAGATCAAACAACTAGCAGACAGGTGAATATGTTTTTTTTATTTTCTTTTTAACGCACCCATAATAGAATTACAGTACAAAGTACACACTTTGAAAAAGCAAACTCCTCAATTACCTATGACCACATTATTTACAGAATTAAACAGATCCAGTCTGAACTCAGTACACAAATCGTAGCTGACTTTGAGGAAGCTTTTCAAGGGTCAGGGGCCAAGGTTAGTCCATATTTTGTCTTTATCAACTGTCCAAGAAAATTCTGGGAAGTGATTAGTCACGGCTGCATTCTCTTGATCATGGACTGTCCAGGAGTGTGACTAATTCTAAATATATTCTATTACATAAAACTGAAAGATTTGAACTTTTTATTAACTTGAGCTAATATTTTGAATGCATTTAAATAAGCATTATTATTTTAAAGAAGATGTTTTTCATTTATCACTGTACATAATCCCTATAACTTGTTGTTACCTACTGGAACATCTGCATATTTGGGGTGGAAAGGCTCTGATATGCTGGCCTTTGATCATTGTATCATATATTACTGTAAATGTTGACGCAATTGTCATGGATTCTGATTTGGTCTGTGTCTAGACTATTACAACAAATAAAATACATTGAGTAACACACTTGTCAGCAGGTGATAAGTTTATTGAATGAAGATAATAGTTTGATAAGTAATCTAGCTATAAAGGCGTAGTACACATTTGAATAATAGCATCACGAATAAAGCTACATCTCCAAGTTCAGAACAAAGTTATAGTAATACCAGAGCAGTGCTCTTATACAAGGAAAAAGTAGGTCGTTCCTCTCCGAGCTTTTTCCATGTGTGAAGAACACGAATTTATACGTGATTACAAATCACCACATGTCACAATGAGTCTCAAACGAGGCTGTGTCACCTTCTCAGTGCTAGTCTGTGTGTTAATAGTTTCACAGAGTTAATTTTAGGCACTCATTCCTTTTTTATGCTTCACCACTATTTCACTTCTGAAATGTTTTCTCCTGTGTCCTCTCTCTTATCTATAAACATTACATAGCCTCTTCTAACTTTTCTGATTATAAATATATATATATATATATATATATATTCATTAAAAAAATATAAATATTACAAAAATAACAATATTAGTAGCCATGGATTTAATTGAACGACTTTCTGTTTCCCAGTTTGGCCCTAGCAACAAGAAGCAGCTTCATGACGCCTGCTTTGTGGTCAACATCCTTGACCCCAAGGTGAAGAGAGACTTACTCAACTGGTTTGTCAAACTCCAATTGTCTGAATACTTGGTTCTGTTTGCCGAGGACCAGGAAGTGAGTATTCGGTTAGCCGCAAGTATATTGGTTATTAAATTCTTGGGCCTGTTGTGTCCTGGCTTATAAACTTGACTCAGTATAGTGGGTTGTCTCCCGTATTAGTTTCTAAAGTTTGTCAAAGTATCAAAAAGTATTTCATTGCATCACACCTTAACACAGTTTAACTCTTTTAACACAGCTTAACTCTTTTAACACTGTTTAACTCTTTTTAACGCAAAATCACAAAATCTTTCTGTCTAAAAAAAAAAACTACAAAAAAACCTGATAAATTTTAGATGTTACTCCAAAGAATAAATAAATCTGTTTCTGTTTTTTTTTTAATTAAAAATTATTATTTCTCTTTTTGATAAAATGCAACTTAAGACATTATTTTTTAAAATATTCCTCCTGTTAGCCTGCAAACTCTCAAAAGGTGGAAACTGGGGGGTGTAGGAATACAGATTTTGAACATTGCTTGAATGATTTTTCTTGAAATTTGTCAATTTATGTATAACTTTGGGAAAAAAAACACTACCTAACTGACCACACTGTGAAAACTCTGGGTTTGATCATTAAAATTCAAAGAAACAATTATCTCAAAAATTTAATTTGGATATTTTGAACAGGTTTTCACCAGGTATTCCCGCACTTGACACGAATGTTTCTTTGTATTCAGTAAAGAGTTGATTAAATAGATTAGACATTCATGAGCCTTTTGCATTTTATTAGCTGAACTGTATTAGAAGAAATGGATTGTGCAATCTCAGGGGAAAGACTCCTTTCATTTAAGTAGCATAATATAACAAGAAATAAACAAAAAATGTGAGAAATTATAAGACCACTAGAGTTTTCATAGAGGAAGGGAGGAACAGATTTTTAAAAATTGTTATGCACACCTGCTCATTTTCACATCTCCAATTAGATCTAGATTAGTAGATTAGACTAGATTGTTTACATTTAGATTAGATTGTCTACACAACTGGCTGTGCGGTTTGTGCGCAGGACTCTCGTTTGAATAAATCGATCGTCCTAGGGTTCAAACCCTGCCTGCTCCCATCCCCCGTTGTCTTGCGGGAGGTTTGGACTAGGAAGTAAACTATCTTCAACTCTAAAGGAACGTTCGAAGCATGTAAAACATTTTACAACTAGTAAATCTTGTTTTTCAATCTTGAAATGTGATTGTATAGGTTTGAGCATTCAAAACTTATTTAATTAAAATCTATTTACATGATTATTATGTATATGTAGTTGCATACAAAAAGTTCTATAATTACATTTATAACTAATTTAGTTTTAGGTCCTCAATGCAAACAGTCTAAATTTAGTTCAAGAATTTGCCTGTCACTTTTAAATTTTCAGTTCTAAATACTCTTTGATCTACTAGTCTAAATCAAGACCATGTAAATCTACTAGATGGGATTAGATAGGGCTATCTAAATAGTAGATTTTTAGATTGCGTATTTCTAGATGTAGATGATCTGCCAAAAGTGTGTCACAGAAAGAAGCCGTAATATGCAGTTTAGTTGCTTAACATTCTCTGCCTCTAAATAATTGCTCCTATTGGTTTGCTCTTGCTTAAGGACTCATCAGAGATTTAAATCTCGTCTCCCAGTTGTATGCTTTAGCATTTGTTTTGGCCTCAGAGAAGAGTTTCTTTACATTTCTTAAGAACCGAAAAAATAATGAAATAAACAGAAGTGTAGCTCAGAAGCATTTCAAAAAGTCAATCGTGTTTTCATTTTACAACATACAACTTCTTTATAGTTGTTTGAGGGAGATGTCACAATAACATAGCATTAATCTACCATTTTCAGACCCTCTATTCCACTCGCATTACAAGAGAAGCTGTCAATGTTTTCCCATCTAAATTTGCATGCTTTAGCAATTGTTTTGGCCTCAGAGAAGAGTTTATTTACATTTCTGAAGAACTGAAAAAATAATGAAATAATTAATCTACCATTTTCAGACCCTCTTAGTCAGATATAAAGCTCTACTTCCAATTGCATTAAAAGGGAAGCCGTCAATGTTTTCCCATCTAAATTTACAAACATTTGTGCCTTGGGTGTTTTTTGTGCTTAACTGACTTAGTTGACTAATTAACGTAGTATATTTCTTGGTTCTATTTTATTCTCCATTTTTAATTCTGCCTGGCTAGGTTGCCTGGTTGGACAAGATTGATCGAAGGTACGCCTGGATCAAGAGAGCTTTGGTCGACTTTGAGGAAAAGTTTGGCCACTTGTTTCCTCCTAACTGGGAAGTCAGCGAGAGAATCTGCGTGGAGTTTTGTCACATAACAAGGTGACTCATAAGAGTTTCGTCTAGATTGGCACATGAAATGCGTTGGACATAACTATCTTATTTTTTTTTTAAGAAATGTCTACAACACATAAGATTGTCACCCTGGGACACCACTTTAGGGGGTCCCCAAACGAGTGTTTTTTTACATTAAATATTGAATATTATACAAAATGCAAGGTCTCCAAAGAGGTTAAACCCCCCGGGCCCCCCAATGATGGCAAATTCCTAGCTATGCCACTGGTCCCAATAGCATTTACTAGTTTTTAAGTGGAGGTATTTTCATATTAGATTTTGTATCTTTTAACCTAGCTGGTCCTGTGTTATTCTTCTTTTACCCAGCTTTTTGCTGCTGAGATGTGAGCTCTTTTGCAGACTGTGCCAAGGAAAAATAGTGTGCAGTTCTCTTCAGTTGTTTAACACTGCCATACATGGTGTTGGTTATGTTGAGCTGTAGTGGTAGTAGGGTCTTCCTAAGGTGGATCAAAATGTGACATTCAAAGAGGATGTGATTCACAGTTTTGTAAGGGTGGGCGCAGTGTCTACGGTTGGGTGGGTGAGTGGGATCTATTTTGTCAAGGTGATAATTTAAAGGTGTGTGTCCTGTTCTTAGTTGGAATGTTGTAGATTGCTCTTTGCAGGAGAGGAAATGGAAACTATCCAGTTTGTTTGGCGTGGTCATTTCTTTGTACAGGAGGCTGCCTGTGCTTCCTGATGCCCGTTGGTTGAGCTACTCCTCTTTGTGATTGCAGGCTAACTTTGACTTGAGAGTGAAGTATTTTACTGGTCGGACTGGTTGCTCCATGGATGATGCCGCTTTTGACAGTCTCTCAGACTTTTTATTCGTTGTCGTGGATAGCTAATATCATCTTTTCTCCTGAGGGTTATATTTTCCTGATCTTACTTTTCGATATTAATCTTGGAATAGTACACAGGGAACAAAATAGTTCAATAAGTTCATGAACAAACTGATGTTTACTTTGACTTGTTCATACTTTGAAGAAAATTGATTAAGTTTATAACAAGATCTCACCAAATCTCAACTCCCATTTCTAATTAGTCAGACTCATTATAGTACCTAATTTCTAATCAAAATGATCAAAACTAGTTTTAAATCTAAAATTGATACACCAAATACCATAGCTGCACTGTAAGTCTAGGTTGCAACCACAAATCCATCCCATTACCAAACCATGCTCCATTCAGAACTAGAAGTTATATAGCAATTAATTTAAATTATCTTCTCTTGTAGTTACTAATTATAGTATATCAAAGTTTGTTTTGTAAATTATACATCATGGTAATTTTTTCATTTACCAGTTGAAACACAATCTGTACATGATTTTTAATGTTAACTAAAATTTGTATAGCGTTGAACAGAGTTTGAGAAGCTATTGCACGTGAAATAATAGAACCTCAGATAACTTATAATAACAATGAAAATATTTGTAGTTAAAAGGGTGGTAAGAAAATACATATTATATTATCAATACATATGAAAATGGTGCAAATTGTCTAATTGTTGAAATTAATGCCTAGGCTTTTCAGTGTTTTGCTTGCAGGCTTTTTAGAAATACCCCCCCTCCCTCCCAGAGGAAACCAATCAACACTCCAGTTCTGCATTTATAGCAGTGCTTTCTGGTTTCTTGGGGCATGGTGGCTGAGTGGTTAACACCTAGAATTTTTATTAAGGCTGGGATTTATATAATGCCACTCAGTCTGGAAGCAAAGGCAGTTGGTCGTTGTGCTGGCCACATGACATTCTCATTAACTGTCTACAATAGAGAAAGATGAGCTTAACATCATCTGCCCCCATTGGTAGCTAGGTCTGAAAAGGGCTTACCATTACCATTTACCTTTCTGGTTTCTCAAAGCTTTTATTGACATTTTTAAGGAAAGCGGATTCTGGGATTGATTGTCATGTTTCAGTTAGACATTCTAGAACTTATACGATGTGAGTCTCGGATATCAAAGTTCATTGCCTCAAGCATTTCAAATGCCACTTGTTTGATACACCTCTCTCATCAACTAAATGTCATAGAAAGAATTGTACACTCTTTTTACTTTTTAAAATCTTTTTTACAGAAAAGAGCTCTCCAAAGTTATGCAGAAACGCCGTATGGAAATTGATGTGAAACTCTTGCTGTTTGCTATTCAGAGAACCAGCAACTTTGAGAGCCTTATAGCCAAACGTTTTACTGGAGTCACATTACAGAAGGCACAGGTGAGTTCTGAAAGGCAGGCGTTCATCATCATCATCACTCCTTTGAGTTCCTCATGGAACCTAGGGCCTCGACAAGAACACGCCACTCTCCACGGTCTGCTAGCTTTTTGATGGTGTCCCAGCTCTTCCCGGTCCTCTCGGCTTCTTCAAGTACACTGCGTCACCATGTTCTTTTTTGGTCTTTTTCTGCGTCTTGTTCCCTGGGGGTCCACTCTAAGGCCTGCCTAGCTCTGTTGCTGGTATCTTTTCTAAGGGTGTGACCAATCCATCTCCACTTCCTCTCTAAGATCTGCACTTCTATATTTTTCTGTCCACTCATCTCCCTCATCTCTCTACTTTGTCATACCAGTGTAGGCAGACATCAGTACTGGACATTAAGCTTATATCATTTTATCTAGTAAGCTCAATTTAAAATATGGGTCCACGCATTATTGAGTAACCACCATTGTCCATCCTTCTAAGGCTTTCTTCCTCTTTGGAGTGTAATCCTTCGTGTTCTTTTCTACCCTTGCCAGTGTTTCATGTGGTCAGCTGTGGTCAGGCACTCGTCTGAAATTCTATATAAGCTTGAGACTAAGTTGTCATGAATTATCTCGATGACTGTGAAAGTGGGCTGAAGGTATAAGGGTTGTAGAGCTAGTTGATACCAGCATTGTTTCAATTCGATTGTTCAGTGTGATTATCTCATGACAGGATAGTTATTGATCGCTAGTATCGTCACTGTGTTTTAGTTATTCAACTATGATATTCTATGTCACTCAAGTTAGTATTCTACTTGTGCCATTGATTTCTACTTTGTTTGTTCACTGCTGGATTATTTGTTTATTGAATGGAGTTTGAAAGCATCAACATAAGGAAAATATTATCCTTACTGTCCTGTGTCTCTTTGGAGTGCTCAAACAGAGGTATAGAGGCAACTCTGAATTTTCTGATGTCAATGTAATTTGGTAAGACAATGCTACTCCTCAAAAAGTTCTGAACTTCTAAGACTACTTATAAAATTTATTTATTTTTATTCCAAAGCCAAAGACGACATCGGTCAATGTTTCAACTGCTCCCGCATCTACCAATCCATTTGAAGAGGCAGCCACCAATCCGTTTGAGCAGACGCCAGACAAGAGTGGTGAAGAGGAAACTAAGGTTTGACTTTAGCTTTTATACTTGCTTCTCTGTTATGTTTTTCAGACATCTGGTGCTTTTTTCTTAAGTTTCTTAACCTCAACAGTTGTATTTTGTAAAACCAAATATCTGATAAGGAGAAAATAAAATAGGGGAGCTTTCATTAATCTATTCATTGCACATTGACTTTCAGTAAAAATTCTTGTAACAATGTTTCAGAGCAATGCGGAAAGTTTGGCTTTGTTTACAGGAATCATCTCCCAGTGTTTTGAGGCTCACCTTAATGTTTACATTGAGAACCAAGACAGGTAACTCTTGACCTTTGATACAAATAAACCCATATCTGATGGTTTTTGACATATTTACATTCTGTGTAAAAAGTTGTTACAGTAAACATTATAATATTTTTATTCTAAATATTTATATTTAATAAATTAGAATTCAAATTCTTCAAATCTAAAAAAAATGTGATTGCATGAGATTTTGCTTTTAGCTGGTTTGTATGTCAAATACGTTACTTCACAGTACTGAAAGTGGATCTAGATCAAACCAATTATATCATTCTTACAGTGATTGCTAGGTCTTTGGTCCATTCTCATGCATGTTTTTTTTTTTAATCAATAGACCTAGGAATATCTATGTAGATCTAGACTCTAATTTTAACTACATTAGATACTATTAAAACATACACATCCATAACATTAAAGAAGATTACCCATCACAAATGGAAGTTCTCAATCAGACACAGTAGAAATAAATACCTATCACTTTTAATATTAATAGCAGGAGATGTAGAGTCAATCCAGGGCCTAGATCTAAAGATAGATGCAACATCTGCAAAAAAGTATGCACAATGAAACAGAAAGCCATTCAATGTGACACCTGTGATGAATGGTACCATGCATCATGTCTCCATATGAATACACCTGTGTATTATGTCTTAGGCAACAAAGATGCATCATGGCACTGTATACCGTGTGGGTTACCTCAGTTTACATCAGGACTGTTTGATTCCTTTGATGCGGACACTTCTAACCCATACAACATCCTAAACACCATCACAAAACAAACTCACCAACCACTAGCCAGATCCACTCCTGTTAAACCTAAATCTACTAAAATTAATACAGCAGCCTCACTAGACAGACCTGCTAAAGAAGTAATACCAAAATACCTTAAAACCTTAGTAATAAATTTTCAAAGCATTAGGAACAAAACAGCAGACTTAGAAATTTTATTAGAATGTGAGAAACCAGACATAATTGCAGGAACAGAAACTTGGCTACATCCTGAAATTTATAATGCAGAAATTTTCAATAGTGATTATGAAATTTTTAGAAAAGATACGGCTGATAATCATGGAGGAGTTCTTTTAGCAATAAAAAAACACTCTTATAGCAGAAGAAATTACCTTACCTAACTCAAAAAATATAGAATCTACATTTTGTAAAATTAATACAACCTCAACATCCCTAATAATAGGCAGCATTTACAGACCACCAAATTCTAGTTTAGAATACATGCAGGAACTATGTAATCAGATTACTACACTTAAAGAGACAAATAAAAATGCAGTTTTTTGGATTATGGGTGATTTCAACCTACCTGATATAAATTGGAAAACACTAACCATTGATAAACACCAAAACCTTAAGGACATAAATGAGCTTTTCATAGAAACTTTACACAACCTAAGTTTAGATCAAATCATTAAAAAGCCAACTAGATTAAACAACACATTAGATCTCTTCTTAACCAACAGACCTGGATTAGTAGTTGATTATGATATTATCCCTGGTCTATCAGACCATGAGATCATAAAAATACACAGTCAGATAAAAGCAGTAGCCAATACAAAACCCAAAAGAAAAATCTTACTCTGGAATAAATGTAACCTAACACAACTACACCAAGCTGCACTAAACTTTCAACAAACATTCTTATTAGAAAAAGACATTAACAAACCAGTCGATGACCTCTGGAATTTCATTAAAAACCATCTTAAAAGCATTATAGAAAATCATATACCAACTAAATACACATCAAACAAAATAAATAAATGCTGGTTTAATAATAGACTAAAGAAGCTTTGTAAACAGAAGGAAAACCTACATAGAAAATTTAAAGAAACTAAGGCAAAAAGTATATAAAAATTAAACACTTAACCCAAAAAGTAAGCAGACAGCTGCAGAGTGAATACATAGACAATGTAATATCTAAAGATAACAACAAAAACCTATGGTCATACATTAAGTCTAAGAAAATGGAAACAACTGGCATAGCGCCATTAAAAGATGAACATAACATAATACATAATGATAATGAAACTAAAGCAAACATCCTAAACAAATACTTTGCATCAGCATTCTCAGCCCCAGGAGACAAAGACATAATTCTTAATTTGAACCAAGTAGACAACATAGAAGATTTAGTAGTACAAGAAAATGGAATTAAAAAACTATTAGCCAACACCAAACCAAATAAAGCGTCTGGACCTGATGGTATTCCAGCTAGATTACTCAAAGAACTAAGCAATGAGCTAGCCCCAGTGTTCAAAATACTCTTTCAAGCATCGCTTAACCAGGGCAGAGTACCAAAGGACTGGAAAGAAGCTAATGTCACCCCCCTATTTAAAAAAGGAGAAAAATCTGATCCAGGAAACTACAGACCAGTATCACTTACCAGCATCACATGTAAAATCCTAGAACACATAATATGTAGCAACATCATAAACCACTTAGACAAACATAATGTCCTCACCCCATACCAACATGGCTTTAGGAAATATAGATCATGTGAAACACAACTAATAGGACTAATTGATGATTTTTCAAAAGGTTTAGATAATAGTGAACAAATAGATGCTATCTTACTAGATTTTTCCAAGGCTTTTGACAAAGTTCACCACCATAGTTTGCTTAAATAATTAAAATATTTCGGCATTAATGGTCCACTGCATCAGTGGATTAAAGATTTTCTGATAGGGAGAGAACAAACTGTAATAATAAATGGCTCTAAATCAACACCTATAACAGTAAACTCAGGTGTACCTCAAGGAACAGTCTTGGGTCCACTACTATTTTTAATTTACATAAATGATTTACCAAATTGCATTAGTTCAGGAACAAAAGTCAGATTATTTGCAGACGATTGCATAATATATAGAACAATAAAAACAATACAAGACACAGATATTTTACAAAGAGAATTAGATGAATTACAGAAATGGGAATCAAATTGGAGCATGTCTTTCCACCCAGAAAAATGTCAGTTGTTAAGAGTAACAAGAAAACTAAAACAAATTAATTCCACTTATCTTATTCATGGCAAACCAGTAACACAGACTAAAAATGCAAAATACCTAGGTGTTATAATAAATGAAAAACTGTCATGGAATCCACATATTGATGAAACTATAAAAAATCCAACAAAGCATTAGGGTTTATTAAAAGAAATTTCTATAAATCAAATAAGAACATAAAACTAAAATATTATTTAACCTTGGTTAGGCCAATAATAGAATATGCATCCACCGTTTGGGACCCCTCAACTCAAGAAAACATTAAGAAACTGGAACAAACACAAAATAGAGCAGTGAGATTCATAACAAACGAATATTCACATTTGACTAGAGTAACACCATTAGTAAAATCACTAAATTTAGGAAGCCTTCAGGACAGAAGACTCAAAAGTAAAGTAGCAATTATACATAAAACACTGAACCATAATCTTCAAATACAAAAACAAAATCTAATAAAATACTCTGAAAGACACAAAAATAAAGGCACATTCCTCGTCCCATATGCTAGGACAAATTTGTACAAATACTCCTTCTTCCCTAGTGCTATTAGAGCATGGAATGGGTTGCCTGAGCTAGCCAGAAAAACCAGTGACTTGGCAGAATTTAAGTCATTGGTTAATATGCATGACTAAATGCATGACGCGTAGGACGTAATCATCTTCTTTTTTGAAGTAACGTCTGTATTATATAAGGTATAAGCTTTGTTTTTTGTTTTAAAATATTCTTTATGTATTTCTTGTTCATTTTCTTATTATTCCACAAAATTTCTGTTTACTTCCTGTTCAGAAACCTGGCCGAGCTGATTAGCCGTTTTCAGGCAGACATTCAGGCTCATGGCACTCCAAGAATGGATGGGGAGGAGAACAGCAACGTGCTGCCGAGCTGTGCCGACCTGTTTGTCTTCTACAAGAAGTGTATGGTTCAGTGCTCCCAGCTCAGCACTGGCCAGCCGTTACTAGATCTGACCAAGACCTTCCAGAAGTATTTGAAGGAGTACGCTTATAGAATTCTCCTGGCCAACTTGCCAAAGTGAGTTGCTTTTTTTTTTTTTAAGTTTTATTTTGTGTTGACTCTTGTTACTGTCTGGGAAATAAGTGTACAATGGCAAGCAATTATTGTCAATATAAAATCTTAAAAATAATTGGCTACAAAATATTCAGTTCTGATAGCTTCAAATAACTGTCTTCAAAAAATATTTCTGTTAGGTCACCACTACAGAATATCATGTCAAAAGAACTTCAATTAATTAAAAAATAGAGCCACCATTTCAAACAGACAATTGTCAATGGATCCCTGTTAGCTTCATTCATCCTTCTGTTATAGAATAAATATGTTTTCAGGACAGGAACAAATTAACAATGACATCTTTCAACTTTGGATTGAAAAAAAAAGGATGGAGGGCTGGAATTAATGAGAAAATGTAGATATGTACTTCCCACTGTATATTACAATAAATCTTTCTCTGTTTTCCTTTAGTTCTTTACAAATTAGAAAATTATTTGTTGAAAAATTTGATGAAATGATGATTTATTTAAAGTAATACAAAATAGTGAAGTTTTTTTTGGGGATTTCAACCTTGGGCAGAGTGACACTGTACGCAGTTACTAGTCAACTATGACTAGAAACAAGACACTACGACTTTTATATCAATCTTAATAATCACTCTACTTACACAAAGACCAGGGCTGTATTACCTATAGGCAGCTCGAGCTATGGCTTAGAGCCCCAAGAAATATTTAGCACTGACCTATAATATTTGGACTTATAAAGGGGCCTGATATCTCAAGCAGCACTGACCAAGAAATTTTAAAAACATTCTGTCTCTTATGTATGTTTCTAATGTCTGTCTCTACCCTCCCTTTTCTTGTGATCTCTCTTGTTCCTTTACTATGACCTCTTCTTCCTTCAGAGATTTGTTCCCTTTGTAAAATAAAATGTTACAGCTGAAACGACCTCTTGAATTCTTTTACAGTCTCAATGAAAACGTGGTCTTTACTTCTGCTTAGAAATGTATTTGGAGTTCTCTTTTCCTTCTTTGTTTGAATCCAGGACTGAACTCAGTTATGTAATAAGACTTCAATTTCTCTGCCTAATCTGCTTAGAAATGTATGTGGAATAGTTTCAAACCCCTGACATGGCTTTAACATGGACGCATAAAAATTCAAAGAAATGCCAGGGATTAACTAAGGACAGAAATATATATTTAATCAGAAAAGACTGTAACTGTAAATAATGCCATCAAATGTTGAACTATTAAATATATAACAAACAATGAAAACTGTCTTCTACTATTAGTCTCAAACTCAGGCCTCTGACAATAACAATCTCTCAAGGGTCGTAACTTTACTTTAGCTAATAGCCCAATGATATCATATCAAATAAACCTAGCATTCATTATATCTGCAACCAAGATTCTATTAAGTGCTATTTACAATACTATTTACAACTCATCAGAGGAATGCTTTCTTCCATCTTTGCTTAAATTCAGGACTGAACTCAGTTACGATGCTTCCATTTCTCTGCCTAATTTACGATACTTCCATTTCTCTGCCTAATTTACGATACTTCCATTTCTCTGCCTAATTTACGATACTTCCATTTCTCTGCCTAATTTACGATACTTCCATTTCTCTGCCTAATTTACGATACTTCCATTTCTCTGCCTAATTTACGATACTTCCATTTCTCTGCCTAATTTACGATACTTCCATTTCTCTGCCTAATTTACGATACTTCCATTTCTCTGCCTAATTTACGATACTTCCATTTCTCTGCCCAATATGCTGCTTGTTATACCGTCCCACAGAGTGAGTAAAGACACCAGTAACATCAGCTCTGCGTCTGGTTTGATACAAAGCATTCTCAAGGAAGGGGAGGTCACCAAGTTCACAGAAGAGGAACAGTGCCGCATTTGTAGCCTGCTATGTACCGCAGAGTATTGCATGGACACGACGCAGCAACTGGAGGAGAAACTGCGGGAGAAAGTTGACAGGCAGCTCAAGTCCTCTGTTGCTCTCAACGCTGAACAGGACATGTTTCATTCGTAAGTTTGATTAGATTGATGAGGGAAGAGAATAAGGATGGAATGCAGTATTTCCCAAACTGTATTCCGCGGGACCCTCGTGTTCCGCAAGACCTGACTCCAAGATTCCACGAACTACTGGAGCAACTAAATGGTAGGACTATACCTGAATCAATCTCTAAGTAAAAGCAGGGGGAAAAAAATTGCATTACGTCTTCTTGGTAACAAAATAAATTGTATAACATCACTATGAACTTTGAACTGACCTAGATTCAGACTCTAATTTGAAACAAAGATACAATAAAAGATCAATCATTGGATGATTTCTGGTGGATTTTTTTCTGAAGGACACCATAATTTATTAAAACAGTTTATATATATATTATCATTACAATGAATATTTTAAAAAATGTTTATACTTCAAACAAAAAGCTTAACTTATAATGTGGATTATTTTTTAACATTTAAACAAATTTTTTTTTAAATGCATAAAAAGCCCAGTGTTCTGCTAAATATTTTAAATATGGGATGTGTTCCGCATTAAGGAAAAGGTTTAGGAACCACTGATGGGGTGTGATGAGATAACTAATGAAAATAATGAGGACTTGGTGTTTAAATCCTTACATTAGTACACCCCTTACAAATTACCATGTTTTGCTGGAAGCTGGCATGGACATGTCGATGTAACGCCGCTTATCACGCAGCAGCTTTGTTGGGTATGACACCGTTCTGTATGGCTTACGACGCAAGACAAAGGCTATCTTTTTTGGCCAAAGATTAAAGGGGGGAAGTGTAACAGAGATCCCCCCTCCCCAAACACCCCGGAGAGCGCTATAAATATTATTAAGTCAAGTGCTGGCCTCACTGGCAAAGAATGCAGATGGTTGGTCTCGGAAACACACAGTTAAGACCCCAAAACAAAATCCTTGCAGAAGACAAGAGGAGATGGTCCAAAGAGACTTAAATAGGCCCCCATCAGACAACAGTTTTGTCTGCATCAAAAGTAACTGGCTTTGCATGGTCATGTGAAATACTCACTCATCCTTAATGTTAGCTCATGGACATCTTTTTTTTTTTATATAGAACATTTTGTAAATTATAGGAAACAATAAAGTAAAATTGACATTTTACAATGTAAAATATTTTCCAATTTAGTTTTTTTGATGATAAAATTGTGTTCTAGATTTGCAAATCTCTTTTCACGTATCATTCAAGTGTGTAAAACAAAATTATTTCTGTAAATGTCATTAAATGAGAAGGAGTTTCAAAAAAGGAACATATATATAACTATTCTTTTTTTTTTCTGATAGAGTTATCTCCAGCTGCATCCAGCTGTTAGTCCAGGACCTGGAGACTGCTTGTGAACCAGCTCTGACAGCCATGACCAAGGTGAATAACTCTTTTTGTGTTGATTTATTAGATCTGTGTCATTTTACATCTTTGGAGTGAATATGCTCCCTTTGCAAACTTCTTGTGTGACTTAAGAAGCCAATCCTTGATACACAGCTGCAGTTACAGGTTGGGCATCTTCAATCACCCTTCCTTCTACTTCTGGTGTGTATGGCATCTGCAAATCTAATTTATTAGATAGGACTTGATTTTCACCTCTCCTTTAGCAAACAATAAATGTCTGCCACATTTGAGCCAATCCACTCAATGTTTGGTTTTTAAGAGCGCATGTCTTGGTAGTTTTTTCCAATTAGCAACCTTACCATTCAATGCTAGGATAGCTGCCTGGTCATGCTGTATGCACTCTTGGGATTATTTTGCGTCGAACTCTCCCTGACACCAATTCCCCTTCGCCCTGTGGGAGCTAAGGGGGGGGGGGGTGTAATTATCTTCAACTCTGAAGGAACATCCAAAACATGTCAAACATTTAACAAACAAAACATGCACCAATGATGAAAATGGAAAAATCTTAGAAGAAAATGAAAATACCACCCACTTCATTGTAACTGTGTCGACTTTCACCAAGCTGGTGAATTCTATCCATTAAGGCTGGAACTGAGCGCTACAAGAACCTGTTTGTCCCTTACTCTGTCAGACTGTCTCTGCGCTACTCATTGATTGGGCTACGTGAAAAGGATCAAGACCGTCTGTGTGTAGTCACTCAATGGACTTCTCTGTGGTGTCTGTTCTCTTTTCTAGAATGTTTTTATTAATTGAAAAAAGAGTCTGTAAAATCATAACCAATTTCCAATAAGGATCAATAAAGCAGTCTTAGTCTCAGTATTGACCCAATAAACTTTCACAACTCATTTCTAGTCATAAGTCTCATGGTCTCATGTATCTGCTAGATGCCGTGGTCAAACATTGAGGCTGTCGGAGACCAGAGTGGCTACGTGACCAATTTCCAATATGGATCAATAAAGCAGTCTTAGTCTCAGTATTGACCCAATAAACATTCACAACTCATTTCTAGTCATAAGTCTCATGGTCTCATGTATCTGCTAGATGCCGTGGTCAAACATTGAGGCTGTCGGAGACCAGAGTGGCTATGTGACGGCCATTACCTCACACCTCAAGGCCAACATTCCCATCATCAGAGACAACTTGGCCTCATCCAGAAAATATTTCACGCAGTTTTGTGTGAAGTTTGCCAAGTAAGAATTTTGTAACTTTGCTGGCACTGAAACATTTTGAGTTCTATAGTTTGAGTTCAAATTGCTATCTTAAACCACTAGGTTAAAACATTTGTGAAGGAAAATCTGTAATTTATAAGATAAAGAAAATAAAGTTAGAGTACTGGTATCTAATTCTTTTTTTTTTTTTTTTTGTGCTTAGTTCCTTCATTCCAAAGTTTAATGGAACCTTGTACAAGTGTCGCCCAAGTAACACAGTGGCAGCTGAACAGGTCAGTCATTGTGACACTAGCATATACAGCTTTCATATCTATTTACTCTTAACTGTATTAGTTGCTTGCTCTCTATATTTTCCAGTTCTGCTATTTGCCGTTAGATTAAACCAGTATAGTAGTGTGTGTTATATGCCTGGTCGTGTGGTATGCACGCTGGACTGTCGTTCGGTCATCTTGATGGTCCAGTGTTCATACCCTGCCCATTGCCATCCCCAGTAGTGCAGGCTTGCACTAGGAAGTAGATTAACTTCAACTCTTAAGGAACATTATAAACATGTAAAATATTTTGCTAGCATCTAACCATGACAAACATAAATACCAGTGCGACATGATTTTGTGACTTGTCATTATAGTTTTAACTGTAATTTTAACAGATAATGTAAAAAAATTTTGTTTATTTCTAAACTTACCGTCTCTGTTTGATTCAGTTGTTGCTAGATACACACAGTCTCAAGACAGTTCTACTAGAACTTCCAGGCCTGGGATCACAAGTATCTCGCAAGGCTCCAGCCAGGTATGTGTGTGTAGGAGGAGTTTTTATGCTAATTTTTTTTATGTTAGTATCTAGATACAGACTTAAACAAACTTTTAAGTTCAGATCTTGTAGATACAGAATTACTGGACTCAGATCTTGATCTGTTCTGAATTTTTTTTTTATTTTACAGTTACACCAAGATAGTAGTGAAAGGAATGACCAAAGCAGAAATGATTTTAAAGGTAGGTAACTCAACGTCTTCACAGTTTGATTTAGTGGAAGTGCAGTTTCTAAAAACCCAAGAACTGATTCATTTTTTTTTTAAAGACAAAATAAAATGTTGGGTAGATATAAAATGTTTTTGTTTCCTAAATGTAAACTTGCTAGTGGAGTTCCCAAATGATTTTTTTAAAGGGGGACTAGGCACTGGAAGCTGTTCTCCAACTGAATATGCGGGAGTTTAAGGAAATTGAGATGAACACTTTCATCTGGGGGAAATGGGCCCAGGATTGGTGTTGAGGTTTCTGATTATTAAAACAAAGAGAATGGCTGATGACAGGTATAATAAACTCACAGCAAGTTCAAATGAATCTCAGCTTGGTGGAAATACACACGTCCAAAAAGTAATTTAGATAAGATAACTTTTATTGATCCAATCAAATGGAAATTCGGTTTGACTACAATTGACAACCTCAGCGTAACTACTGTACAATAACAATGTAGATGCACATACGAACGACATTCACACATGAAAAACACATGCACATAACCAGCACATATCCAGCGCTTTATAGACTTCTATGTACTTCTCGATGACGACATTAATTTTTAATGTTGGTCATCCAGGATCTATTATTACTGACTGTTTTAATTGTCTTCTTTGGTACAATCATGTTTTCACAGAACTGGATGTACGAATTAACAGTTGTGTTAAGTTCATCTGTCTGGGCAGTTTTTTACAAACATGTCCCAATCTGCTCCAGACAACTTTGTGGCTGTAAAACAGCGTCGTCAGACCGTGACTGGATGGACTGTACTTCTGGTTTTGTTGTTTTTAAAACCGGCTTGTACGTGGGTGTAAGATGTATCATTGTGTGGTCCGACTCTCTGAGGGGAAATAACGATCGAGATGTGTAGCCCATTTTTATGTTGCTATAACACATGTCCAAGGTTTTTTGTCCGTGTGGGACAATTAACCAATTGAGTATATGTTAGCAAGTGTTGGCTTTTGTTTGGCTTTTAGAAATGAATAATAATAATATCTTTATTATCCAAGAAAATTGTGAAAGTTGGATTTAGTAATGTTTCTGTGCTTATAGAAAACATTTTTATGTTCCTCAATTTCCAGGTGGTCATGTCCCCACATCATCCACCGCAAGAGTTTGTGGACAGTTTTATTCGACTTTTGTCTGGCTCAGATATCAACGACTTTCAGAAAATACTGGAGATGAAGGTAAGGAATATTATTGTAGTGGAATTTTTTTTTTTTAACATCTACTGAACACTGACATCCAGTGATAGTCATAGTTAGTACTTTGTTACTAATGACATCTTCATTTTAAAAGTTGATGCGGATATTCTTTGTTCCGCCATTACCTATTGTTATGATACAATGCAAAGAAGACTCCAATACGTTAATAGCAAGTCAACAACTGTTTCATCACTTATCATAAAAAAAAACTCTCGTTAGAGAATATTAGATTGAGCGGTAAAGCGCTAGGCTTCTGAACCGGTGGTCCCTGGTTCGAATCCTGGTGAAGACTTGGATTTTTTATTTTGGGATCTTTGGGCACCCCTGAGTTCACTCAGCTCTAATGGGTACCTGACATTAGTTGGGGTAAAGTAAAGGCTGTTGGTCATTGTGCTGGCCACATGATACCCTCGTTGACTGTTGGTCACAGAATCTGACGACCTTTATATCATCTGCCCTATAGACCACAAGGTCTGAAAGGGGAACTTTTTTTTATATATATATTATATAAGATATTTAGTTTATTCTGGGTAGGGAAGTATGTACTCTTAGTCTGTTCACCATCAAGTGACTATGTCTCTATAATCTCTAACCCCAAAATGTCATCATCATTCTCTGTGGCACAACTTATTTTTGGTTCTAGATTATAAAATATCCAAAACATAAATCTCTATCCTATTCCTACTAGCAAAGTGCCAGAACTCTATTCACTTCAATTTACTTCATTCAGGAAATTTGAGCCAAAAACAGAATTTAAAATATTTTTCAATCAGTATAAATTAAATAGATACGTCAGCGCTGAGTATAATTGAAATGATAATGAAGTGAATAGATTGATATTTAACAGCAGCATGGTCTTGAAATAGAGGCACGATGGCTGAGCAGTGAAGAGCTTGTTTCCAAAATGGGGTCCTGGGTTCAAATCCTGGTGAAGACTGGGATCTTTAATTTTGGGATCTATAGGTATCTCTGAGTCCACCCAGCTCTAATGAGTACCTGACTTTAGATTTTGGTTGTTGTGCTGGCCACATGAGCAAGGTCTGAAAGGGGAAATTATTATTTTTTTTTTGGTCTTTAAATTCTTACTTACTTCACTTAATCCTGTGTACTCCCAGGGGAGCATGGGGCCGCAACCACACCTCTCCACTGAACTCGGTTCTGAGCGGCTTTCTTCATTTGCTCCCATGTCATTCCAGTACCCTCAGCTTTACTGCTGACTGACCTCTTCCAGGTTTGCTTAGGTCTGCCCACTTTCCTCTTTCCTTGTGGGTTCCAGTCAAGTGCCTGCCTTGCAACATTGGTAGCTGGTTTTCGCAGGGTGTGTCCTATCCAGATCCATTTTCGTTTTGTGATGTCTTGGGCTATGGGCTTTTGTCTAGTTCTCTCCCACCAATCGATAGTTGTTATCTTTTCTGGCCACCTAATTCCTAATATCCGGCGTAGGCATCTGTTAACCAAGGTTAACCCTTGTCTAGTTCTCTCCCACAAATCGATAGTTATCTTTTCTGGCCACCTAATTCCTAATATCTGGCGTAGGCATCTGTTAACCAAGGTTAACCTTTGTCTTGTTCTCTCCCACAAATCAATAGTTATCTTTTCTGGCCACCTAATTCCTAATATCCGGTGTAGGCATCTGTTAACAAAGGTCTGGAGCTTTTCCATATTTGTTTTAGTGACTCTTTAAATATTGCAATCTATTAGCACTAGCAGGACTTGTCCATTCACCGTTTGCGATGTAGGTTGTAGTAAAAATATTTAATTATTTAACCTTTGGCATATGGTCGCCCCCTTTACAGGATACATGTCCTGCTTAGAGTAGCTGTTCAACTATAAACTGCTGTACTATCCATGCTGGCATTCCTAAGAACATCTGTTAGTGTAAAATGTTTGTTTGTTTGTAAAATGTTTTACATTTTTCGGATGTTCCTTCAGAGTTGAAGATAGTTTACTTCCTAGTCCAAACCTCTCGCAGGACGACGGGATGGGAGCGGGCAGCGTTTGAACCCGGGACCCTCGATAAGTTCAAACGACAGTCCAGCGCGCAAACCGCACGACCAGGCAGCTATAGTGGTGCGTCCTTGACATCGTATGTTCATGATAGAGAAAATAATGCTTTATGCCTCCTCGTGTGGCTGGTGAGACCTATGTGAGCCCGGAATGTTCGGCCGCACACTGGGCAGGTTATTTCAGCTGGAGTTAGTGTCGTTTGCCTTGCTTTTCTTCTCTGGCGTTTTTCTTCTGCCAGCATTGTTCTTTTTTCCTCAGCAACCTGTGCGCCAGTAGTATTATGTGGACAGCACAAAACACACTTATATTGTTCATTTAATATTACTAATGCTTGCTTAGTGGACTAAAGGCATTGACTTTTTGTTTCTTTTCCAACTCAGGGGCTACGAAGAGGCGACCAAAACTCCCTTCTTGAAATGTTCCGAGCTCGTGTTCCAGTGTCTTCCATTTTGGCCAGCACAAGCCCTGGAGGAATGCCCACCTCGGCAGCGGCAGTGACATCTCAGATGCCATCGTCAACACCTGAACCAGAATCTAGTCGTATACGTAAACTTGAAAAGCTAATTAAGAAAAGAATTTAAAATAGGGCATTGTTAGGCTATCTTTATGTTGATCTGTTGATCCTCAATGCTCTTAGAGATGATTAATCACATCCCTAGAGCTAGTACAACCTTCATTAGTATCAGGTTGCAATTGTATGTACATTTTTAAAATGTGTGAGTCTTGCAATGTTTCATTCAAGATGTGAATGTTTTATGAAATCAATGACTTTACTTCTCCGTTTGGTTTTACTAGGACAAATTGAAAAACTTGTTATTTAAGTGGGGAAAAAAAGGCCTGTGCTTTTCTCCCCTTGTTTATTGTGTTACCTCCCTTGCCTGTGAGTTGGTTGAAGTGAGTTTGTTGACATTGTCTGTGTTTGCTTGAGTGATGTTCAAATGTCATTGTTTCATTTGTATTAACTTACGTTGAGTAATACTAGAAGAGCATAGACTTCGCTTCCCAAGATTAAAGAAGAGTGCTGTTTTTCACATGGCCCCGTTGTGACCTGAATATTTTTCAACAGCTAAAGCAGACAAAGCTGTTGTCTGCCAGGATTCTATTTAAGTTTTCTTTTTGTCGTCTGTGTCTATCTTCAGCAAGAGCCCTTCATTGGATCTCAAATGTGTGTCCCGCAACTTTCTTGAGTGTTCTCCATCTCTTTCAGAGGCCATCTGCTTCCAGCTTCTTTCCTTTAGGCCATTTTGGGAGAAATAGTGTGGAAAAAAAGCCTGGTTCTCAATTGTTGGGCCTCTTGTTTGCTTTAATGCAAGCTCTTTTGATGTACTTTGTACTTTTAAGATCCATCTGCTGATTGAAAAGTTGTAAGAAAATGTTCTTCTGTAATGCATTCAGGTCTAGACTTAGATGTATGCCTCATGTTTGACCGCACATGGTCTCAAGATAAGCAGCTTTGAGATTTTTTTTTCCCCGAGATGCAGTTTTCAGAACTTAAAATTACAAAGGCCATGAGCACTTAGGACTTCACATTTGATGTGTAATTTTCTGTCAGTGGGAGGGGTTTGCATATGTCATGAAGACAAAAGAGGGCGGAGTCACTAATTGGCTTCATTAAGTCTTTATTACATTTTTTAAGTCTGGTGTAAAGTGCCTCCAGGCTCAGTTCTCATTTTTTGCTTGAATTAAAACTCAGAATGCAGGAAGTGGCTTCCTTGTCTACCCAGCTGTAAGAGCAGGGCTAATATAGGTCCTTAAAACTTGCAATAATCTGGACTCTTTTGCCGATTTTGCTGACAGCTTGAACATTCCAAAGTCTGAACCCTGCACCACAACACTTTCTTTTTATAAAAACAGACCAAATTTATCCCCCAACCCCCCCCCCCCCAACTTTTTGACATATTTCTTGCTGTGTTTTGTTTTTGGCTAAGTTTGAGTTTTATTTTGACTCTTTATTAACCAAGTGATTGTAGATTGAAATGAAACTTGGACAGATGTACAGGTACTCATTTACCACACTGGAATCTTTTTCTATGGATTTGAACAGTTTCTCTGTATTCTTAAAAGATATATGGCTTTTTCTGTCTCGGAAGACAATGGATGCGCGTCATTGGCTTTGTTTTGCTCTTGAGATGGGGCAGAAAAACTCCTTCATCTAAGATAGTTGTTGTGATATTATCCAGAGGACTAAAAAATTCCTGTGGTGTCTCTGTCAATTCTTATGCAACATGCACAATAACTGTGACCTCAGCTAAGAAGCATTGGGGAAGGACTTGAGTGTAGTGAGATGCTGCATTTGCATCTGTGACAACTAAACTGTGTCTTTAACAGAAAATTTAGCTTAGAAATGAGATTATCATTTTCGTCAGCTTGAGCAACTAGCTCATTATACTTTTTTTGTCAATTATCATTTGAGTGTCTTTTAAAAGAATAACTTTTCCTTTTGAAGTTTGATGATCTGTATCTTCAGTATGTCTTTTTCTATCTTGAGTTGACTGTATCACTGGTCCATTCCCTTCAGGCACAGCTATAATATATGTATCACCTGAGGATGATTCCATGTTTTCTTCATTTGAGACGTCTTGAGTCTATGTTTTTATTGGCTGTGTCTAAGTTTTCTTTTGCACTAAAAAAAAAATCTTCAGAGGGTTGTCTTTTCTTCTCCTCAGACATGTTTAAATTAAAATAGTTGTTCAAGATGGCGTCACACTCTTCGCGCCACTCACAATTAGTAAGCATCAGGGGAATCTCATAAAGTCACAGCTAGTTCTAAAATAAAATAATAGGAGCCTAGAAAAGTATGTGACCAGACATTAACCAATTGTGAATTGTCATTTTAAGATGAAAGGCTGCTGTCAAGCTTAGTTTGCAATTTTTGGTTAAATTAAAGAAATATATATATTTATATATATTTATTTTTTGTTGAACATTTGAATAAATTTTATTTAAAAAAAATATTATCCTTCTTTTAAAATTGTAAGTAATAATATGGCTTGAAAAACTTTTATTGTCTGAAAACAGCATTAGTTATTCCCTCCAATAATCTGGTGACAATGAGTTTTTTTTTAATCTTGTCTGCCCCATCAGCAAAATCAGTGTTTTCTATTGGAAAAACTCCTTCATCTAAGATAGTTGTTGTGACCTTAATCAGAGGATAAAAAAATTCCTGTGGTGTCTCTGTCAATCTGATACTTATGCAACGTGCACTGTAACTGTGACCTCAGTTAAGAAGCTTTGGGGAAGCACTTGAGTGTAGTGAGATGTTGCATCTGTGACAACTAAACTGTGTCATTAACAGAAAATTTAGCTTAGAAATGAGATTATCATTTTCATCAGCTTGAGCAACTAGCTAATTATACTTTTTTTTTCTCAATTATCATTTGAGTGTCTTTTGAAAGAATAACCTTTCCTTTTGAAGTTTGATGATCTGTATCTTCAGTATGTCTTTTTCTATCTTGAGTTGACTGTATCACTGGTCCATTCCCTTCCTATAATATATGTATCACCTGAGGATGATTCCATGTTTTCTTCATCTGAGACGTCTTGAGTCCATGTTTTCATTAGCTGAGTCTAAGTTTTCTTTTGCACTAAAAAAATCTTCTTCAGATGGTTGTCGTTTCTTCTCCTTAGACATGTTTAAATTAAAATAGATGTTCAAGGTTGCGTCACACTTTCTGCGCCACTCACAATTACTAAGCATCGGGGGAATCTCATAAAAGTCATAGCTAGTATCATTTTTGAAAAAAAAAATGGGTGCCAACCTTTTTTGTTATTAAGATATTCTAAAGTAGTTTTATTAAAGTCATCATATACATAAACTAAAAAAACACTTTTTTTTTTCATTTTCAGGTTTTTCTCTTGTTGTTCAAAGTAAATCTTCAGAACTGGTTTCTACTCAAATCAGAATTCCTATCTTAATTTTTATAAAAAAATTACTTTTCTAAGTTTCCCTATTTTTTTGGCCTTTTTATCATTGATTCATGAATGTATTTGATACTTAGACCATTTTTTACTATCTTCTCCATAATTGGACTGGTTATTTCTTCTGCCAAATCTTTTTTTTTTTCTGTCAACTGTACTTTCAATAGTGGCAGGCTCTGTTGTTGGCAGAGAGACTGGTCAATGACTACCAACATCGATTTTGTCCTCAGGTTTCTTTTTCATGACCACTTTCGAAATGCCTGGAGCAAGTCGGCATGGGCAGAGTGGACAGTGACGCATGGGCAGAGTGGACAGTGACGCATGGGCAGAGTGGACAGTGACGCATGGGCAGAGTGGATAGTGACGGAACCAAATGTTTCTTGATGCAAATATCTGTTTTCTCACTTGGGTCATGACTGGAATGATCTGTAACATCAGAATTGGGAACAGCTACTTTAATTCTCTTGTCTTCTAATTCTTTATTCATTTTCTCTTTAGAATTTAACTTGCTGAGACCTTTTAAAATCCTACCTCTAGGACCATAGGCAGTGGCTCCTATATCTTTAAGCTCTTCATGTCCCATTTCAAGAAGTATATCCATTATTTGCTCCTTTTCAAAAATATCTTTGAGCTGCTCAGGGCAAACACTTAACAAGAAAGAATCAATGCTGATTCTCTCAATTGTCTTCTCATACTCTGTGGCTCAAGTCAAGGGCCTGGATCTACATCTAGATCTAGACCTACTTCCCGAGAGGTAGTTTTTGGCATGGCCATGAGAAATATTAGAAAGTTTAGATCTAGATCTGAAACATTGCTTTCTTGGTTGATTTTTTTAGTTATACTAGATATCAATCAATGTCTTGTGTTTTTTCTTTCCATGACTCGTGGCTTGACCATCTGTCTTCATTGGCAAAAAGAAAACACAAACTTTCTTCTTTTTCAAAGCTGTGTAACTATTTATTAAATGTATATTGTAATACCTGAAGGGAGGCAACTCAACGAGACATAGATGTCTATTCACACGGAGACTTGAGAAACACATAGGACATCTGCCTTGAGCACAGCATCTTCATATCGGTTCTAAACTTGGGCGGAAATCGTTCTCTCTCTCTAATGTCAACATCCTCCTAGTCTAGTCATTAATAGTGCACACCTTCTGCGCTGTCTTGGATGGCGGTGTGCATGGCAAGGTTATAACAGTATTATACATTGAATAAAAATATACCGGTATTTTTAAAAAATTCAAATAACTTTGAGCAAAGTATTAATTTTAGTTTTAGCTATAATGCTCAAAAACTCATAAATTGTAGTTTCAGTATCATCATAGCTAGGACTGCATAATATTCCTGAGCTGACAGCAAGATACTGGTAGGTATTATGAAGCGCACACATTCTCCTTCAGCTTAGAGGATCACAGGCATTGGACAAATTCTAGTATGGAAGTTTCATACATTTGAGGATCGCAGGCACTGGACAAATTCTAGTATGGAAGTATGTATGTTTAAGCTACGAATGTTTAATGAAAGAACTAATGTCTGCCATGATTGTGTGTTGGTGGGTTATTGCGTTTGTGTGTGTGTGTACCTACTATTTAAAAATGTTCATGTGTTTGGCGGTGTGTCAGGGTCCTCCCCCTCCTCAATAACTAGAGGTGCACAAGAGTTGGGGACATCTTCCAGATCCTCCATTCCCTCTCCCGTTCTCCCCCTTTCCCTTCTCACCTCAGAGTCTCCCCCCTGGTCATCAGAGGTAGAGGACAGAGAAAGAGTCCTTTTCCGGTTTGCTTTGTTTGGAGGGCTAGGCTCCGATCTAGCGTGTCCGGTGGCTTTCAGTTTTTTGTGTGTACTAGACCCGTGCCACTTGCGCATTTTTTGGGGAGAGAAAGGGTACCCCTCCCACTATCTATACGTTTTTCAGGTGTTGTACTTTTACACAAAAAAAAATTTACGGGTTCGAATCCGTCTTCATCTACCTCAGGGGGTATAGCCTTGGTCTGCCTCTTTTCACTATCCTTTTTTTAAGGCCATCGCATACATGTTTTTTCTAACTTCCAAGGACCTCGCACAGTCCTTTTTGGGACCCCTAGAGGCAGCTCTGTTGGAACATAATTGGTTTGACCAATGGTCTTCCTTTTGGCAGAACCAACATTGCTGCCTTCTCCCCGGTGTAGTAATTAGGACCTTGTAAGTTCTGGGGTCTTCCTCATACTTCAGCTGTATGTAGTGGGGTAGCTCGGTACCCTTGCGAGGTTTAATCCAAGCCACCCACTTGTCACTAACCCCTAACCTCAAAGCTTCTATTTTGGAGCCTTCTTCGGCGAGAGTACTGAAAATCTAATTTTTTTCCTTGAAATGGTGGGTGACACCCAGTGAAGCGTTACTTTTACTCTCTCTTCCTCCAGGGTGGTAACTTCCACTCTGAAGGTGTCTTCGTTTCCAAAGACCTTTCCTATGATCCTGTTCCTCACCACCGGTGAGGAAACACCCAAGAACCATAGGAAGGGGTTCTCAAACCGGTACTGGGAACCCACCTCCTCTGGCCCGAGCCTCAAGGCGGCGATGATGGACGCCATCGAAGCTCGAACTGCTCCCTGTCCGGACAATTTTATTAGCAAAGTACCTGGTTGGTGGACCAAGCCACCCTCCAGATCCTTTTTTTTCTATAAGGAATGTCTTTACAGACATAGTAGAAAGAAAGAGAAAAACGGGAAAAATAAATAAATAAAACACACTCCTTAAGTAGTAAATTTAAGACACAACACTCCTAAAGAAAACACAAGAAAGTTAAAAACAGTAAATCCGAATGAAACGAAACTCCAAAGGAAAACACAAGTAAACAAATACTTTCGATAGATTTGGATTAATCAGTGGAAACAGAGGACTGACTAAATTACTGCCTTGACCTGGGAGTCCAGTGGATTTACAGATCAGAATAACCTTGTTGATGTCTAAGGGCTGAGCCGAAGGCTCTTCGAGCCCTAAGTTTGAAAAAAAAACCCTGTTTGGACGCCAAACAGTAAAAAAAAATAAAACCTGTGTGAACACAGTTCTGTTTGGGAGAGACCCGAGACAATGCCTATGTAAAGCATTGCTGTTTACCGATGCATTTGGCCCCTAACGAGTGGGCTAGATCACGGCCGAAGGCCGAGAATGCACCGGCAGACCTGCCAGCTGAATTTTTTTCAAGATTTCGGCTGGCTGACATAATTTTTCGGCTGATATCTGGATTAGCCGGATTTCTCCGTGAAATGGCATTTGTGGCTGATTTCCGGCTGAATAGAAAAATATTCGGTTAGTTCGGCTTATGCCTTGCCAATAATGAAGTAATAAAACTTCATGAATAAAAGACTTCAGAAAAAACTTTATTTCAAATATATATAAAAAAACACTGTTATATTCTGTCATAATTTACATTATTTAGAGTGCATGAAAATGCAGTCCATTTTTTAAGTTAACCACTCAATATATCAGTTTGTAATTGTCATGGATGAAACAAACACGATGTAGCTTATCAGCTGTTAGACTTGATCGTTTGCTGTTTATTATCAAGCCGGTAACCGAAAACATGCACTCAATTGGAACAGATGATGCTGATGATGATAGGTGAAGTCGAGCCAGTTGAGTAAGATATGGATACAAGGATGATGCAGCACTGCTACGCCAGAAATCGAGAACATCATGAAACTGAACAATAGGTGCCGTCTAATAGTTTGCTATTTCCACTGCTACCTGAAAAAAAAGTTCAAAAAATCAAAATACAATTTTACTAACTGTTTGGTTATAAAACATTTCATTACAGTACACAGTAAATGTAATATTTATCTTGTTCAGTTAATAGATAACAGTAAACAATTATTGGAATAAAAACCTATACTAAAATGTCCCTAAAGGTACTTAAATAGTCTAATATTAAAACTACTGCTTGAATTAAAAAAATACAAATAAAATAATATAAAATACCTTATTGGTACAATCGTTGGGTGAATGTTCAATTCATTCATCAGCTCCATTCGCAACCTCTTACATCTGCTTTGTTCGGAAACATCTTCACTGACTAGTTGCGAATGTGATACATCAGCTTCAGACACGATGAATCCACGGGTCATAGCTGACTATATGGCTTCCTCCAGAAGTGTGGTTGCTTCTGGCCGTGGAATCAATGATTTTAAATCTGGATCAAGCAGCTGATACAGCTTGATGTTATCATTGACAAGAAATCGATGGTCAAGTTGGTTGAGTACTGACTGCTTGATCATTTGCATCTTGTCATCATCAACACTTGACGCTGTGCAGATCTTTTTGATATGCATTTTCATCAGTGGCATTGCTGATAAGGTTGGCATTGAGCAGCTAAAGAGATCAGTTAGATTTTGGAAGGGTTTTAAAAAGGTAACAAGTTCACCTAACAATTCAATTTCATCTTCATGGAGGCATAGGTGAACACGCTCAATACGCTTGAGAGTATTTTGGACCTCCCTTTTCAAATTAAGTATTGACTGAATTATCATCAGTGTTGAATTCCAACGTGATGCACATGATCCCTTCAATGACTTATGATTGTGTGTATGCATAATGTTAACATCAGTGGAGTCAATGCTGCTTTCCGAGGTATCCACTATTGATACACTGAATTGATCATCCACATGAAGCAATTCACACACTGATGACATGCCTTCTTTCAGGGTTTTAATAATTTCTTTATCCTCTGTAAACGCTGTCTCATCTTCCATAATTGCAGTTTTGAAATGAAGTGCAGTTATGATGTTGCGGCACTTTTGTAGTATATGCAGTACATCTTCATTTCTATTAATGCTATCAGTAGTAAGCAAAAGGTGCAATGCGTGTGCTGTACAGTGCTGATAGGAATCAACCTTTAAAAGTTTTGAAGTCTTGATCATATTTGCAGCACCATCATGGCAGCTAGTTATGAAAAGCTTTTTGGGATCAACACCAAAGCTTTTCAGAACAGAGCTGATATGGTCAGCAAGGTCGTGTGCAGCATGAGTAGGCAAAGCATGACAGCCAAGTGTGACAATTTTATATGTCCAATCGTGGTCTAAAACGAAAGCCCGGATGCCAAGGTAATTGATAGCCCGATATCGATCAGTCCATCCATCAAAGAGCAAATGCTACTTAGTGAAACATGAAGGGCAATAAATGCACATATTATTGAAATCCTGATAGTTCATAAAGATAGGATATTATATTCTCAATGTGTGCTCCTAGAAGTTTCATACTTTTTTTTTTCATTTCAGAACTTAATAAATCTACATAACCTGTTAGTCATACTCTACATTCAATAATACATTTAACATGAAATTGTCTGTGAAGAAAAGGTGTAACATGAGGACTAATGATGAGGTGCATTCCTTTGAACATGATCCGTGTACCACTACCTGCGAGGAGGGTTTCTGATTTCTGGAGCATCCAAATCACTAGACTGTTCTTAAATTGGCATCAGGACATGCAAATTATTCCCCTTCATGAGTGGCTTTGAGTGTTCTCAGCATGGTCACTGCTTATTCTCCTAAACTGTTGGGCCTCATAGGGTCGTCGTCACCTAGCATCACCAAGAGAGATTTGATTGCTAGTAATGGAAGTCTTCCATTGTTGGAATCAATCCATCGGAAGATCCCATTAGCAGTAAGATCTTGAGGTTTTCTTTTTGCAATTGAATCATCTGAGTCCGGAATGGCTCCTCTAGGGGCTTGAGAATTCTCTAGACCTGGCATCGTATCTTTGTTCCATCGTAACTCATTCACCTTACTAAGAGGGAGAATTTCCTGGCAATATTCTGACCTGTCCCAAAGTGCATATGAAACAAGAAATGCCAGATTCAAAACATCGGAATGCCCGATCCCCTGTAATTTATTTGCATTCAAACCTCTTTTGTCTTGCCGTCCAATGAGTAGTCCGTTGAGATAAGGGTATAGATGAGGGCTGCAGGTCGCTGAGAAATAATATCAATAATACTCATTGCTTTCCCGTAAGAGAAATGAGAATCTAGCTGGCTAATCTCTTCCTGTTGAGAGAACATCATAGTCATCTCGTCAACAGCACGGGGGTTCAAATATCAATGTCACTCTTCACTTGAAGATTCAGGGCCCGAGGCACATAACTGATTAAAGTGACCAAAACAAAGTCCTCATTAGAGGTGACAAGAGTTCCAAATCGAAAAAAACATGTCGTATGCTGCCACTACCTTCTTTAAATCCTTATTGTCCCATCATACCTATTTTTAGTGAAAGCAGAAGTGTTATTATTATTATAGCTTATAGATAGCATGCTCAGAGCGCTTTGGTCCAATCTCATTTGTGGACCGGTGGGAGGGAGGGGGTATCTAGGAGTTGGTTTTCCGTGCTCAGTAAACGCAACTCTGCCCGAGTCGGGTGTCGAACCTCGAGCCCCCTTCTAGGTAGCCGAGACAAGCTAAGTTCAAGCGCACTTAGCCTCTCGACCACGCTTCCCACTTTTTATTTTCAATATTATTTACTTAAGCTTTTTTTTTTAAGACCGTGAGTAAATAAATGGATTATAAAAATTATATATAATATGTTTGTATTAAAAACTATTTTGACATAAATATTATTTTGCCGTGTATCAAGTTTAATGGCTTTCAATCATAAGAAAAAAAATTGTGAATTACATCGACATGAGCATGACATCGGCCTAATAAAAAGTTTATCGTTAAATTTAGTGTTTCAAAAGTTAGTCCTTGTTTATGTACGACTTTCTTATTCTGTAAGCAGTTGTCGTCTATACATTCAATGGCATTCAAAAGTGTATCTACAATGAATCTGTCTTTCCCTTTACATGTGCTTTGGCATATTCTACATTTGATGTTCCCTTGCTCAGATTTTGCTACACATTCATTACAACTAACGTGTCTACATCCGATCAGGATCGGGTATCTTTCAATTGAGTCTAGGTGTCTCAAACAGGTACAACAAGTTAGACTTTTATAGGTCCTATTTAGTGAACCCTTGCGCTTTACCTTCTCTGTTTCCAAACAAGGGATTTCATTTCGTGCTTTTACAAAATTATTTCTTAATTCATTGTTTTTCTGCATCAATTGCTTTTCTCTGTCCCATCTTTTTTTCTTTTTTTTTTTTATCTATATTATTACGTCTATTTTAGTTTTCGTACAAGTATCAACTGGATTTAAAAGAAATCCAGACTAATGCGAAATAGCTCACAGATACGTTTTAGTCCATCAACGTGAGAAAAAAAAAATGTGTTCAATTAAAAAAACAATTTGGTGCAAAAAAAAAAGCAATCTGTCCAGCATTGGCGGCTCAGAAGAATTGTCCCTGTACGTTCTTGCCCGTCTACATCAAGGAGCAGTTTGCATACTCTTGAGGTACTGAAGAATTAGTAGAAGGGGGGGAGGGGCTTCATCTACTGCCTGACCTTTTGTATTTCTTCCACTTACGTTTCTTCAATTTGGTTCACTATTGCAGATATTCCTGACTCGACTTGCTCTTTCTCCACTTGAAGTTCAGCAACATTGGTAGAGGCTGATGAGGCTCCATCTCTTGCCTGAATTTGCCTGACATCATCTTTTTGAATTAGGTCAGTTTGACCAGTTGCATTTTTTTTTGTTGTTTTTTTTAGGCTTGGAGACCTGAACTTTTTTGACTCTCCTTTGTTCTCTCGGTTCATCGCTTGAAGACGTTGAAATACTTTCAGTCATTGAACTGGTCTCTTCGGTTTCGTCATCGCTTGTATCATCAGACTGGTCGACTCGGGGGTATTGATTTACATTGATTTGAATATGATATTCTCCACTTTGTTCCAAATAAAATTGTTTTCGCTCTCTGCTACTTTATTTTTTTTAAATTAATTTTTAGATTAAAAAAAATAATTTTAAATGCTTAGGACAAAGTTTTTCAAGTGTTCTCTTGTAATAACAGTTGTGACACATGTCACAAAGACCATTAATTGTCCCAACAGGTTAAACATTATGATATGGAGCAATTTCCGTTCAGCGGCTGTGGAATTTCTTGTGCCATGACCTGATCCTCGAGTTCAATGTTTTCTTTTCCTAGCGGCTGTGGAATTTCTTGTGCCATGACCTGATCCTCGAGTTCAATGTTTTCTTCTCCTAGCGGCTGTGGAATTTCTTGTGCCATGACCTGATCCTCGAGTTCAATGTTTTCTTCTCCTCTTACAGGCTCTGAACGATCTGTCTTGTTTCTTTTGTTTCCACGATTTTTTTTGGTTTGGTTTAGAGGCGTTTGTACGTCTAGGGGATCGGCTGGCGTGACCGTTTGATGAGCTCGATGATGAAATCGACTCAGACGTTTCAGACATAGAAGTACTTTCCTCTGTGTCGTCTTCGTCGCTTGTTTCGGCATGACCGTAATTGTTGAGTACCTGTATATTGACGGCGCCTTGGCCTACTTTCGCGTTCCTATTTTGCCCTATGCTTCTTTCTCTAGGCATTTTGCTCCTTTTTTTTTTTTTTTTTTAATTTTTTTAATAGTAACAGAAACATTATTTAATATTAAAGACATACTACCTAACCATCCTGGCCATTGAATCCATAAAAGACACAACAATGATACAAGTATCCTCTACCCCAGAACAATCAACACAATATCAAATATCCCTGACCCCCATCACCCCATTTCTGGAAAACTACCTGAGCATTGTACAAGTATATGAAAATCAAACTAGATAATTCTCTACCCTAAAATCTATTATTTTTCTGAATGTCAATTCTAAGTGATAAGGATGAAAAACCTTATTATTATGTAGAGCTTTGAGCCAGCTAGCCCAAACAAGGTTCCTGTATTCGGAAACAATAATTAAGTTAAAGTTATGTATCATTTTATTTTTTAGTTTTGGCAGCTTGTTTAATACAATTGACAAGTTAACATTTACATAGTTGCCACAGTTTGCTTCTAATAAGTCCCTTACAGTACTTCTAACTTGAAGGAATAATGGACATTCCAAATACATATGTTTCTCATTGTCAGCATTTTCAAGAAGGCATAATATACAGGCACGGTCATTTGCTCGTCTTCTAACCATAGGGGTCATCCAATAGATAAGTTATCTCTCTAGCTTTTGGTGGGATATGCTTGCTGTGTAGGTTTATGAATGTGTCCTTGAATTCTGTCACCCCAAGAACTCTCCCCCACTTAATCCTATTCACTAGACTTTCGTGTAACAGCTTTTTAAGTGTTGTGTATGATTCTTTGGTTTTGTTGTGTATTAAATGTTTATTACCAGGTAAAATTCTGGAAATAGACCTGTAAAATGGATGAGTGACTGTACCAAAATAGTGAGGAGTATCATTGTGTATTGGAAGAAGACTACTTAATCTTAAACCATAATAGTAAATTGTCAATGGAAAGTTTGTCGGGTTTCTAACTACTTGACCTACAAATTTTAGCCTTAGCGAATGTATTTTTGTTTTGACATCTTGTAAGTTTATTCCCCCATCCTCTTTGTTTTGAATGAGTGTAGTGTGCTTAATGCTCCTAATAGTGTTTTTAAATATAAAGCTTCTAATTAACTTGTTCAGCTTGTTTATGAATTTAGGAGGTGGCTCTGTAATGTTAGCTAAATAGACAATCTTTGGAATGACCAAACTATTTATCAATACAGCTCTACCAAATATTGTAGAGCCTGTGTGCTTATAAAGTTTTAGCAAGTTTGAGGCTTTGACAAAAATATTCTCCCACTGGTCTGTACAATAGAATAAAGGATTACAGGTATAGACAATACCACAAATCTTGATTTTATCTACAATTTTGAACACGCAATTCTCTTTGAATTTCCATTTCCCTAGTCCCATTACAGAGGATTTATTTATATTTATTTTTGAACCACTAGCTTCTCCGAAGAGTGTAAATTTCTTTAGTATATTCTCAATATCTTGCTCTGAAGATGGAAAAAAAGTTGTATCATCCGCATAGGCTTTGACTTTGATGGTTGAGAAGGAGCGACCCGGTATATTAATCCCAATAATAGAGGGGTCAGATCTTATAGATTCCAAGAAGGGTTCCAAGCAAAGGATATACAAGAAGGGGGATAAGGGACAGCCCTGTCTGACAGACCTTTGTATAAGGATACTCCTACTGAGAGAGTGGTTAATTATCAATCTACTTGTTGCATTTGTATAGACAAGCTTTATATATCTGATTAACAAGGAACTTATTTTACATCTCTCAAGAACATTGAACAAGAAGCTATGGCTTACTCGGTCAAAGGCTTTTTCTTGATCTACAGATAAAAGAGACACATTGAGGTTTTTATCCTTACTGTACATGATAAAATCCCGTAAAAAATGCGTCATGGCGTCTATGTTTCTGTCAGGGATACAACAATACTGGTCATATCCTATAAGTTGGTTTATGAGAGGTTTCATTCTTAGGAAAATCATTTTTGTGAGAAGTTTATAGTCTGTATTGAGAAGTGAAATGGGCCTAAAGTCGCTAGGTGAAGTGTTATTTTCAGATTTCTTGGGTAGAAGCGTGATGTATGCTTCGTTAAAATTTGAGGGAAATTGACCCAGTCGAATGGCGTCGCTATATAGTCGCAGTAAGAGAGGACCCAGCAGGGGGAAGAAGGTTTTATAGAGTTCAAAGGTTAAGCCATCTGGACCGGGTGATTTATTGTTCTTAGTCGAGTCCAGGGCAGTCCTGAGTTCGTCTAGCGTAAATGCACTCCCTAAAAGATCTTCATCTGTCTTGTCCAGCTGCTTGCAAAATTTTAGAAAATTATCTTGAGCATCAGTATATACTGGCTCTTCACTGTATATAGTAGTGAAGTGTTTTGTAAAAATATTCTTAATATCCTCATAATTATCTACTTTATTCCCCTCACTATCTATGATGTTGTTTATTACTTTACTTGATTGCACATTCTGTTCAAACGATAGGAAAAGTTTACTAGGACCTTCATTACTTAAGTAATTTTTACACCTTATCTCAGCACCCCTATAAGTATACTTGTTTAATTCTTCTAGTTTTAAAAGAGTGTCTGTTTTAACGGTTTCATCATCCGTGTGTAATAATGTGGATTTGAGTTGTTCATATTCTTGCCTCCTACGTCCATGAACTAATGTAGATATTAACTGGCTTTGCTGCTTGATAGAACTTTTTAGGAGTGGCCATGTCTGTGTTAAATCGAAATGTGGATCATGTATATCTTGTAAGTAAGAATTTAGATTAGCAGAAACTAACTCCACGAAAAGGGGAAATTCCAACAGCGAATTGTTAAATTTCCAGTGGGATGACTTTCTTTTAATTTCTTTGTTTTTTATGTCCAAAGTAACTAACACCGCTTTGTGGTCTGTGTATTCTAATGTTTCTTCCAAATGCGACTCCCGACTTATATAGAGATGATTAGGAGCATACACTCTATCTAAGCGTGTCGAGACGGGGTATGACCTATGCACCATGGTAGTGTCACGACCCATAGGTTCTAGTGTCCTGTAAGCGTCAACTAAATGAAAATTCCTCTCTATCTCCTCTAAGAAATTAAGATTCGGAAAGGTTTTAACAGAGGCAGGGCCCACTGCCAAAGTAGTCTGTTTATCTAATGCAGAAGTTATGTAGTTGAAATCCCCCCCTATGATTAGCGTATCCTCTCTATAATTGTTATTTAGTATATCGATTAAGTTTTCATAAAAATCCTGTTTTTCCGCGCTCTTTGCTGGTGCGTAGATGTTTGCAAGTGTAAATGTTTGATTTCCTGATTCTACTCTAATGATCACTATTCTTCCCCTGGTGTCCTGAAATGCATGCACAACTTTAAATCTATCTGAGACTACAAAAATAGCTACCCCTCTACACTCGTTACCTAAGCTAAACCAGCCCTCTTTCAGCCCTATGTCGGATGTGTATTTGCGTGATTTATAATGTGTGTCTATATTTGTTTCTTGAATGAATATAAAGTCTGGCCTGTATTTTCTTGATAGGTGAACAATGTATTTTTGCTTATTCCTAAGACTACGTATATTTAATGATAAAATTGTAATGTCTGTCATGACTGGGTGTAAAAGTAAATTTAACCAGTTTTAGTGGTCGGTTATGGGTGTTCCCCCCTCATCTATAACCAATGTGGGTGGAGTCTCAGGAATGTCCAACACACTAACATCAAGACTCGTGTTACGTGGGCTTACAACTTCTCTTATAATACGCGGGCTCGCGAAAGAATCCTCACACGAGGAGACAGATAAGCATCTCTTCCTTTTCGATTTTGTCGGAGACTTGCGGGTCGAATACGCATGCTCTCTAGAGCGGAACCGCTTTTTTAGTTTGAAATGTTGTTTTCTTTTATGGTTGCTGAAAAGAATGAAGGGAGGTAACTTTGTGATATTTATGTTTAGATTTTAAACAGAACATTTAGCAATTTTTTTCTTTCTGATCTCTAAATGACTAGGAGTGTGTGTGTTGTTATACAAGGCTCGGTGTTTCAATTCCAATCTATTTCCATATGTTTGTTTGTTTTTAAATCTTTCATTTTATACAGCTTCTGATCTCTGTTGCTTGTTTGGTTTGTCGATGTAGTCACGTGATTGAAAACCTTCCAACGGAACGATTGTCACATTTAAGTTTTATATATGGCTGTAGATATAATTATAAAAGTTAGAAATAGAAATGATTTCTAACGTAGGCCTATAGCTATGATAAAAAAAAATATTGAGAGAATGGGTTACTTCCTTTGACTTACAAACTGTCCATTTCATATACGCATTGCTTGGAAGGAGGTATTGGCCTTTATTGTGTATGCTGTAGGCCTACTGTGCAAATATAGAACTGTTTTGTGACTAACTCTGTTGAATATGTCATTGAATCTAATGAGTGTTATTTATTTTGTCAACTCTTGAAGAATATAAATAAAGCATTCCCGGTATACTGAAAATAGTTTTATTTAAATGTTGTTTGTATTGGCTTTAGTCTTTCAGTTGTACTTCAATGTTATAGGTAACTCGAACAGGTCTTCCCAGCATCTTTACAATCCTCAGACAACGCGACCTGCGCTGGCTTGGTCGTGTCCGCTGGATGCAGGACAATCGTTTCCCTAAAGTCATCCTTTATGGTCAACCTGCGACTGACTCAAAAGAAAAAAAATGGTCGTCCTCATCTCCGATCTGTGGATGTTATCAAACTGGACCCTCAAAACAGTGGACATTAAAGACCTTGTCCTATATTAAGTCCTCCGCGCTGTGCATTGTGTGGATAAGTCACGAGGGAGGTAACTCTCAAATAACCAATAACACAGTCGAAAGGCCAACAGTCTAAAGGTACTTGAGGCCTATGTAGAAGAAGAAGTTTAACTCTTTCTCTCCATAATTATTTACCACATTTCTGGTGGAATCAACGCTGATATCGTCCGTTAGAAGAGAAAGAGTTAAGGGAGCCATACAACTAAAATGTTATTTAACCTTGGTTAGGCCTGTAATAGATTATGCATCTTCAGTTTGGGACCTCAACCCTCAACTCAAGAAAACATTTTAAAACTGGATATTAACTAACGAATATTCACATTTGATTAGAGTAACACATTTAGTAAAATCACTAAATTTAGAAAGCCTTTAGGATCATCATCATCAAACTCCATTTGAGTGAGGGTTTGAGAGGCGCAAATGCTCTCTTGCAAAAGCCCTGGACAGAAACCCTGCTGTCTTGCGTTGTGCATACATGTCACCATACAGGTTGAGAATTTTGGGTTTCCCAGACCTGTCGAGACGGAGATCAGCAAGTCTGGGGCAGTCCAACAGAATATGAGGCACGGTTTCCTCTTCTTCCCCGCAGCGGGAGAAATAATTAAATCACTAAATTTAGAAACCCTTCAGGATAGAAATTTGTACAAATACTCCTTCTTCCAGGGACGGACTGGCTATGTGGGCATTCGGGCAAATGCCCGGTGGGCCGGTAACCAAATGGGCCGTTAGAGCCACACAGCTGCCACTACGTGTTCATTTGTTAAAGGTTTTATAAAATTCTGATATAAAAAGGGTCCCTTCTGCGCGCCGTGTTGAAAAAATCTCTATACAGTGTAATCTAAAACATTTTCAGAAATAAGCCGTAGACAGTCTTATGGCCTACACACTTAGCGATTAAAAAGCAACATAAGGCCTATACTTCCTATCAAAAATATAGATCTCACTGCATGCATGTGTACAGTGATCTATGCTCAAACTTAAAATGATTTTGAGGACAGGTAGACCTAGAATTGGATACCCATCATATATGCAATCTATGGGCCTGATTGTATAGAAATGCCCGGGCCGATTTGGACACCTAGTCCGCCCCTGCCTTTTTCCTTAGTGCTATTATAGCATGGAATGGGTTGCCTGAGCTAGCCAGGAAAACCAATGACTTGGCAGAATTTAGGTCGCTGATTAACATGCATGACTAGATTGAACTAGGAACACGCGTAGGACGTAATCATCTTCTTTTTTGAAGTAACGTCTGTATTTTATAAGATAAGATAAATCAGCAGTCTAAGTCCGGATTCGATCCCGAGACCACCGAACGACAGTCCAGAGCGCATACCATACGACCAGGCAGCTTGCTCCTACGTAAGGGAGACAGCAAATGCTTTAAATCAGATCTAAGATAGGAGTGAGAGAGAGAGAGGTACCAGAACTCGTTGTCAAGGACGCGCACCCATACTCTCAAACCCACATACGCAGACATGTTCTAACACGCAGACCGCTGGTCAAGACTTACAGTTCACCAGAGAAGAGGGCATACGTTACAGAAATGAGAGATAACTCCAGAGATAATCGCTCTGCGCCCGTACATAAGGCTCTAATGAGTTTTGGGCCCTGTCCTCCGGGGCGTGGATTTGCTTACTGATGAGGCCAGCGGGCGAAAACCAAATCACCATTTTTCAGGTCTGAAGGGAGACTACTCACCCAAGTAAATAGACTTTTTTTTTTTTGTTGTTGTCAAAGAGAAAAAAAATCCTCTAGCTTTGCGTCTTGGGAGAAACAAAGAAAAAAAAAATCTCCAGTGCCTGTTTTACGATAGCCGTTAAAAAAACATTCGCGGGGATATATCCCAGACACCCTAGTCTCGCGTGACGCGCGCTCGTTCGGCTAGCGCCGCCCAGAGCACGTGACCAGACTGGCAAGTGACAGAGATCTTGACACTTGAAATCGTAAAATTAAAATTTCCTCCACCCATCCTTCAGGGCCGGTCTTAGGTCTAGGCTAAGTGAATAGGGTGTCCCGAAATGAAATAGAAAGACCAAAAATTAAGACCGAAAAATACGCAATGAATTATAACTCTTCCTGTATCTATATCAAAATCAACAAATAAGTTAAATACATATGACGCTGATAGCCTGAATGTGCTTCATGGACGATTTATGATCCCCAGACTAGAAATAACGTTTCTACACTTCACCAAAAGGAAGATACGGTCTTCGTACATTTGTAGTCTAACAAGTAGATCTAAACATCTTGAATTATAGCAGAAACTTGGGAGCGAGGCTAGTAGAAACAGAGCCTTAGAGTTCTGCTGTGTTTTGAGATTGGATCTACGTTTCGCTGTTTCTCTAAAAAAAAAAAATCTTTGAGCCCTTTCCGGGGCTCCCTATCAATCAGGGGCTCTAGGCGGCTGTCTAGTTTGCCTATGCCGGCTGTGCACCCATCTTCTTCTTTTTTACACCCCGGTTACTATACATAAAAAAGAAGAAAAAACATCATCGAAAGTAGATCTAGATCTGTATATGTCATTGTGTTATGTGGCTACCATGCTTAAATTTGAGAAAGAAGTTTATTTAAAATATTTTTTTTCGGATATACATTTTGGTTTCGGTTTTATGCATAGAATCTTTAATTATTTGTAAAATACCATTGACACACTCACTGATCAAGAGATCTCTTAAACTGTCGCACATATCCGCACGAAATATTCTGCACAAGTTCCTTTAAACTCCTACATGCTCACTAAGAATGGTTTTTGACAGATTTGCAACCTGTGGACCGCTATTCGCGAAAAAATTCTTTTTTTCTGTCAAAGCTTTGTATTTTGTTTTCGGTATTTCCCCAAAAGACCGCAGTCTACACATCAAGCATTTCCTAAAATAGGTTCCCCTTCACATCAGAAATAGAAAAAAAAATTCAACGCAGAGAAATAGAGGAGAATTAGAAGAGGTAAAAAGTGTTTCCCTTTCAGACCTCAATGTTCCCCTTTCAGACCTTAATGTTCCTCTGTCAGACCTCAATGTTCATCTTTCAGACCTTAATGTTCCCCTTTCAGACCTCAATGTTCCCCTTTCAGACCTTAATGTTCCCCTTTCAGACCTTAATGTTCCTCTGTCAGACCTCAATGTTCCTCTTTCAAACCTCAATGTTCCTCTTTTAAACCCCAATGTTCCTCTTTCAAACCTCAATGTTCCCATTTCAGACCTTAATGTTCCCATTTCAGACCTTAATGTTCCTCTGTCAGACCTCAATGTCCCTCTTTCAGACCTCAATGTTCCCCTTTAAGACCTTAATGTTCCCCTTTCAGACCTTAATGATCCCCTTTCAGACCTCAATGTTCCCTTTCAAACTTTGCGCTCTATGGAAGCAGATGATGTGAAGCTTCTCTTTTTCTATGGTCGAGGCTTGCGAGGGCATCATGTGGCCAGCACAATGACCAACCGCCTTTACATCCCACAAGGATGGCTGCCTGGTCGTAAAGTTTTCGCGCTGGACTGTCGTTTGGATTTATCGACGGTCGAGGGTTCAAACCCTGCCCGCTCCCATCCCCCGTCGTCCTGCGGGAGGTTTGGACTAGGAAGTAAACTATCTTTAACTCTGAAGGAACATCCGAAACATGTAAAACATTTTACAAAGCTTAGCAGGTATGCCAGGAATCCACTTGTGGACTAAAATTCCAGAGATTTAAAATCAGTCTTCACCAATCTTTGAACCCGAGAACCCTCGGTTTCGAAACTTTATCACTCTGCCAACATACCTCAAACTAATAACGGTAAAAATTAGTATTGCAATAATTAAGATCACAAGACTAAACTGACTTGTTAATTGAGAAAGCAAACAAGGGACAATTTAAGAAAAAAAAAAAAGCTTGTATTCCAAACTTTTAGATTTTAGATCCAATGCTTTAAAAAAAAAAAACTTTAAAAAAATCTGGACACCTCGAACGAAACGGTCCTCAAGGGACGTAACAGATCATTCGTCTGGATTCGTGAAGCAGAATAAACTCCCCTAGAATTCGTTTAGACGTCTTTTTTTAGTTTTGATTTTTTTTTAACCCCGGATAAAATTGTATTTGGTCTGAGACTTTCCTGGTTTCGTTTGTATTGTACAGAATATTGTTTAAAATGATTTCGTCGATAGGTCAATAGGTCAACTTTCAGTATCTGATTTGCATTTTTTTTTTAAATCACCGCGTAAACCATATCATGATGCATATCCAATTATGAATTTGGAAACTCATCAGGATCTGGGGCGGAATGGGTATTCGGACCAATGCCCAAATGGGCATTAGGGCCACCGAAAGGGCCACATGGATGCCAATATGACTCGTATCAAACTAGTTAGTTTAATAATATTCACTTATAAAAGGGTCATCTGAGCGCCGTGTTTAAAAAAACAAAATCTTTTACAGTCTAATACTAACTTAATGTAACACATTTTTCGAAATAATGTAATAGCCTGCTTCTATATGAAAAACACAATCTAATACAGTCTAATACTTACTTAATGTAACACATTTTTCGAAATAATGTAATAGCCTGCTTCTATAAATCTGCAACACCTTGGTAATGAAATAGCAACATAAGGCTTATATTTCCTATAAAGATATAAAGTTCATTGGATGCGTGAAGTCTGTGGCATTTTGTTTTTTACGTTTGGAGAGACGCTCTTTTCCCTTTGCAACTTCTTGTGTGACTAAAGAGACCAATCCTATATAATCACCAGGCGCCGTTGCATTTTCACCCTTCTTTCTGTTTCTGTTGTGTATGACATCTGCAATCTGTGACCCTTCCTTTATGTTCTCTCTCCATGTGAATCTGTCCAGTGCCACCTCTTCCCAGTTGCCAGTGTCGATTTTGAAGAGCTTCATTTCGCGTTTACATACATCCGTATAACGTAAAAGTGGGCGACCAGCGGCTCTCCTGCCTTCTATTAGATCGCCATACAGGATGTCCTGTGGAAGTCGACCTACTGGCATTCTACGAACGTGGCCAAGCCAGCCAAGGCGTCTGCTGCTGATAACAGAGCGGATGTCCTGGCACCCTGCTCTTTGTAGCACTTCCTCATTGGTTATCTTATCTTGCCACCTTATTTTAAAGATCCGCCTTAGGCATCGGAGGTGGAAGACATTCAGCTTTTTTTCCTGCCATGAGTAGGTTGACCATGTTTCATTGGATGCATGCCTTCAGTTATCGATACAATAAGTTAACAATGATTTTGAGGACAGGTAGACCTAGAATTGCAGGCCCTTCATATGGCAAATTAAGAAATGCCCCCCTGCCCGGATCATGACTGAAAAAAACACTAAACCATAGCTTAAAAATAAGAAAACACATCAATAAATGCTCAAAAAACAACAACACAAAAACCACAGTATAATATTTATCCCATAATGGTATCTTATAAATAACAGACGTTACTTCAAAAAAAAAAAAAAAAGAAGATAATGGACCTCATTGACCAATCGTAAACAAACAACATTTAGCCACGTGATTCCCTTCTATACAAACTACGATCTAATTTTTAATACACAATGGCTATCACGTGAAAGTTTTTTTTTTTTTGTTTTTTTTTGCTGTTTTATCAATATTATCATTATCATTATATTTATGCGTTTTACGTGTCAATCTAGTCAAGCATGTTAGTAATGACTTAATCTGCTAAGTCGTTGTTTTTCCTGTCTGATTCAGGCAACGGTTATTGCTCTAACGGAACTAGGGAAAAAGAGTTGGCCTCATTCAGCCCTAACGACTTTGTTTCATCTCGAAGAATTGAAATGAAAGCCTGCGGGCACTGTTTATGGTCGGAGCGATGTCAGAAGAAGAGTGCGTGTACGAATTTGTCCTAGCATATGGAATAAGAAATGTGCCTTAACCTTTGTACCTCTCTGATTATTTCATTAGGGGATGTTCTTGTAATTGTAAATTATGGTTGAGTGTTTTATGTGTTATTGACATTTTGGTGATACGAGTTCCTTTTAATTACAAAGAATTTTAAAACCATATAATATACATAAGGCTAACTTTTATACACAAGGAAATCCACTCGATGGTTTGCTGTTCTACCTGTTGGCAACACGCCCACGTGACTCCTCTCAGTCCACTAACGGGACAGATACCCGTCTCTTGACCGTGTGTCACGGTCGGCCACCCACATTGCACAACAACTGTGTCACCACAGCTATTTAGTTTTTATTCTTCTGTGCTGAAGTGTCTTAAGTCTAATGATTCTACTAATGGTGTTACTCTAATCAAATTGGAAAATTAGCTGTAAACACCGAAGCTCTATTTTGCCTCTGTTCTAATTTGTTTTTCTTTTCTTGATTTGTGAGGTAGGACGAATTAGTACAAGTCCTGTCGTTAGAGAATTGAATGGGTTGCCTGAATCAGCCAGGAAAACAAACGACATAGCAGAGTTTAAGCCCCTGATTAACATGCATGACTAGATTAACAATCGGAAGTAGGATTTCATTATCTTATCTTTTCTTCTCTTCTCGCTTGAAGTAACGTCTATAAAAAATAAGATTTTAGGAGATAAAAATAATCTTGAATTGTTGTGGTCGTAATATGTGCAATTTTGAATTAAACAAAAGTCCAAAGAATTATATACTTGTTATAAAGCATGTTTAATGTTTTATTTGTAAAAGATATGATATTATCCAAGATAGTCCTATAAATCAGGAGTTCTCAGCCTGTTGGTCGCGACCCCCTTGGGGGTCGCCTAAGACCATCAAAAATATGGATTTTTGTCTATTCTTCTATTGCTGTGTGTGTGTGGGTGGGTGGGGGTCCCGAAAGAGTCGGGGTTTGTATAAGGAGTCGCCGAGCTTAAAAGGTTGAGAACCGCTGCTCTAAATCGTATCAGTTGCTTCATTCAATGGCAGTAGTTCAAAAAAATACAAATATATAGCCACCATAAAAGATACAAATATGGGGAGAATTTAATTGTCACGCGTTTGTGCGAGCTATGTGTATATGTACATGTATGGTCATAACAAAATAAATGTTAAAAATCCATAGACTCGAATCCAGGTCTGCTGAGTACATTGACGTGAGGCCAGTGTCAGGCTACAAGTGTGCTGCCTGTGTAGGGTCTCTGACGTCATCCCAAGTAGATGCTGGCCTACCGCTTCCTGTATAGTGAGACATAAAGTCTTCTGTAGAAAGATATAATGTAACTACAGGTGATCAGCTATCTGAGATAATTGCTTAGACATTCTCAATCAACACATAACAACAGGTACACAGAATTACACAAATCAGAGAGAGAGAGAGAGAGAGAATGAGAGAGGCAGAGAGATAGAGATGCAGAAAAAAGGCGTATATATGGGTAAGAACTGCACAACTACTGCCACAGATATCTCAATACAGCAGGATTTATCACCCTTTATAAAAGAAAATAATTACCTCTAATTAATTATCTAATCGTTTTTTTTTTAATTGATTCATAATTTGACAATAAATAATTGTTCCGTGTTCCGTTTTTTTTTTACCAGACAGACAGACAGACAGAGCTGATAAAAGTTTTGTAAAAACTGAGATAAAATGAGAGAGAAAATAAATAATGAATTAATTGCTTATATAACTTCATTAATTATATATATATATATAAAAAAAAGAAACTAATGTTTACTTTCTGTATTTATATTTTGTTGTCATTCCCTTAGATCAGGGGTTCTGAACCTGTGGGTCGCGACCCCCTTGGGAGTCTATTGACGATTTGCCAGGGGTCGCCTAGACCATCGATAAATGGATTGTTTTTTTTTTGTCAATTCTTCTATTGCTGTGCAAATGTGGGTGGGTGGGGGTCGCGGAAGAGTTTGGGGGGGGGGGGGGAGAGTAAAAAGGGGTCGACGATCTTAAAAGGCTGAGAACCGCTGCCTTAGATATTTTGTTTTTTCCGGAACCAACAAAGAATGACCACAAAATTTTTTTGAGTGGACTATATGGATTTTAACCAAGACCAACTTTCTTATTTTTTAATTTTCTTTGCTTGGAAGGTTTAAATAACATTTACAACTAGGCCTATATTGTTTGTTTGTTTTGTTTTGCATGTTTCGGATGTTCCTTCAGAGTTGAAGATAATTACTTCCTAGTTCAAACCTCCCGCAGGACGACGGGGGATGGGAGCGGGCAGGGTTTGAACCCGGGACCATCGATAAATCTGAACGACAGTCCAGCGCGCAAACCGCACGATGAACTGCACAGCGGTTTCTAGATCATTCTGTTCTAACTAGAGTTTACATTTGAGACAGATATCTTTAGACCGGAGACATGACCAGGCGCCATGAAACTGTATGGTGGCTACTTACCCATGTGTGACAGCGGGTACCTGTGCAGCTCACATTCTGGAGAGAACTCCTCGCCACAACTGTCGCAGGGCGCCCTCTTGTCCAGGGAATGGGTACGCCTGACGTGGCTGTCGTGGGCTGCGTGACTGGCGAACGCTTTCCCACAAAACTTGCACTGCGGGAAGAGTTTTTTTTTCAAACAGCCATTAAGATTATGATTTATTAGAGCCTCTCAATATACGTACATAAGGGCATAGGAGAGTAACACGGATTTATTGATGCTAATATTGGAAATGTGTTATGATTACATAGACCCCTTTCTTTTAACAAAGCTTATATCAACTCACTCTGTATGTCTGTCCAAAAGTTTGTACACGTTATTTCTCCCACACCCAATCTCGGATCTAGCTGAAATTTCGCACAATTATTTCTTTTACATTCCAAAATGACAAAAATGACAAGAAATTAACCAATTAGCTAATCAACTATTGGAAATTAGTTATTTTCTTTTGTATCTCGAACAAAGGAAATACATATTCCTTGACCAATAAAGTGGTACAAGTTATTGTGTGTAGAAAACAAATGTAAATAACTATAAGACCTACTTTCATAAGCAGCTCCTTGGCCACCGTACTGGCTGGAGTAGGACTTAACTCTCAAGTTCAAATCCAGGTCGCTCAGTTTTTTTTGTGTTTTTATTTTAATAAATACATTTAAAAAGCGACCACCCAGATACCCCCTTTCTTTCTCCCTTTCCAACGGGTCCAGACAAGTGATATTTAGAAATCTAAAAGCGTGAAATCACGCTAAACAAAACCAATTAGTACAAACATTTCTAATCGCAGAGATTTATTGGTGGTCTAGATATATTACAAATTTAATTACAATTCTGATGTGTACCAATCGATACTATGGATTACAAATACACTTAATATAAACTTTGTTGTTTTTAATAAACTTTTTATTTCTTTGAATATGTTTGTTTGTTTTTAATCAAATGCCGTAGGAATTCACACAAAAGAAAGAAAATAACAACCTCGAGGCACAGAGAGATCCAATATGTGACATCAGCACACACACATCTTAATCTTTTGACTATCAAACATAGGTGGATCTTATCTTATCCTATATAATACAGACGTTACTTCAAAACTGCGAAGATTGAATGGACATATGCGCCGTCATCTAGATGGGACTGGCTACTTCTAAACGAAGCGAAGGTGTCGTGTGGCCAGCAGAACGACCAACTGCCTATACGTTTCCCCAATAAATGTCAGGTAGCCATTAGAGCTGGGTGGACTCATGGGGTAGCCTAAAGATCGCGAAATTAAAAACCCCAGGTTTCAAGCCAAACGCGCATCGTTTGAATTGCTGTTTCTCAATATTATCCTTCGGATACGAAGAGCCAACAAAAGGGTTGTTTCCTAAACTGCATTCAAAATTTCAACAGATACCGATGTCTCACGCGCACGAGTGACCTTCACCTTTAGAACCCATGTCACCTCACCTTAAAAGGCCTCTCCCCGTTCACCTTGAGTACCCGTGTCTCACGCGCGCGCGAGTGACCTTCACCTTGAGTACCCATGTCACCTCACCTTGAAAGGCCTCTCCCCTGAATGTTGTCGTATGTGTGTCCGCAGTATGCTGGAGGCTGTGAAAGACTTGTTGCAGTAGACACACTTGTATGGCCGCTCCCCACTGTGGACCTGGTCAATGAGAATACAGGGTGTAAGATAGTCATGAACGTAGGATATGATAGTCATCAACATAGAGTATGATAGTCATCAACATAGAGTAGGATAGTTATGAACATAGAGTATGATAGTCATGAACATAGAGTAGGATAGTTATGAACATAGAGTATGATAGTCATGAACATAGAGTATGATAGTCATGAATATAGAGTATGATAATCATGAACATAGAGAATGATAGTCATCAACATAGAGTATGATAGTCATGAATATAGAGTATGATAGTCATGAACATAGAGAATAATAGTCATCAACATAGAGCATGATAGTCATGAACATAGAGTATGATAGTCATCAGCATAGAGTATGATAGTCATGAACATAGAGTATGATAGTTATGAACATAGAGTATGATAGTCATCAACATAGAGTATGATAGTCATCAGCATAGAGTATGATAGTCATGAACATAGAGTATGATAGTCATGAACATAGAGTATGATAGTCATCAACATAGAGTATGATAGTCATCAGCATAGAGTATGATAGTCATGAACATAGAGTATGATAGTCATGAACATAGAGAATAGTAGTCATCAACATAGAGTATGATAGTCTTGAACATAGAGTAGGATAGTCATGGACATGGAATACGATTCTCAAGCCTCAAGATGAATGTTTTTATCTGTTTGATGCCCTGTACTTGGCTTGAGGCAACCTGATGGCTGACTTCGATTAGAGTCACACACAGTAAATACTTACTTTACAGTTAAAGGAATAATGTCAAGTTATATATTTATAGAAAGCTATTTAACCTGGCACAGCTTTAAAGCCAAAACAAAGAGATGGTGTATCGTGATTAGGGAACTGCTGTTCATATCTAGTTCTCAAGAAGGATTGCAGAGGCTTGTGAATGCTCTGGCAGATGCTTGTCAAGCGTTTAGCCCTACAATTGGCCTCTCCAAGACCGAAATCCTGGCACAAGATGTCGCAGAAATACCAGCGATACATATTGGAAATCACACACTTACGGTGTTGCAGAATTCACGTTCTTCGGAACAACAATAGCCAGCAGCCTAGATTTAGAAACTGAGCTGACAAAAAGAATAGAAAAGGCTTATTCAGGAATGGCAAAACTCTCTAAGCGCGTGTGGGAAAATACCAAATTGACTACGGAAACAAAAATTTGTGTTCTGAGCACACTTCTTTATGGCAGTGAGAGCTGGGCAACTTACATGCGTCAAGAATATAGATTAAATAGCTTCCACCTACGCTGCCTGCGACGCACAATGTGCATCTCCTGGAGGGATCATGTCACCAACCAGGACGTCTTGAAACGGGCCAATATGCATAGTATCAATGCTCTTCCTACACAGAGAAGACTACGCTGGCTCGGTCATGTCACTTGCATGCCAGATGGAAGAATCCCCAAAGGCATCCTATACGCTGAGCTTGCAGAGGGAGTCAGATCCAAGGGCCGCCCTAGACTAACCTACAGAGATGTCTGCAAGCGAAATATGAGAACTACGGGGATCGACCAAAGTATGTGGGAGGAGATAGCACAAGACCGGACAGCAAGGAGACAGACTGTACGTGCTGGTACGAAATTCGACGAGTGCTAAAGAAACGAAGCTGCATCAGTCAAGAGAAAGAAGAAGAAAGCTGCCCTGTCACCCAGCCCTAGGACAGAAGCATATACATGCACGAACTGTGGCAAACTCTGCCGCTCCAGAATTGGCTTGATCAGTCACTCCAGACTCTGTCCTGTCTCAAGACGAAACCAAAGCCAGTGACTTATCTGGGCTCATCCATTGTCTTCCAAGACAAAAGGAGGCATAATAACATACTTATGTGTAGAAGAGATGCACGTCCGACAAGGTAAAGAAATTAATAACGTCACACTCTTGAGATTTATTCGTGTTATTTTTTGCTTTCGGGCCGCTAATGGCGTCATCAAAAATTGTGGTCTACAGCTCAAATCTCTAAGTAGCAAGCAACTACTGTCCTACCCGCATGTGCTTGTTCAGACTGGAGGATTGGCTGAAACTTTTGTCACACACGAGACATTTGTGAGGGCGGTGCTTTTCGTGGACATGCAGCACGTGGATACGAAGTCTGTCTTTCTTTTCAAAGGACCTGTAGCAACAAAGATTTGGTGAACATTCAACTAACAAGCTACCAATCAAAAACATATGCTAGGTGCAGTAGAGTCGGGTGATTTAGGACTTAAGAAAATATTACTATGTCTGTTAGGGAAGTAGGACATTGGTAGCTATTACCTAAGGGAGGACATAATTTTAGAACAAAGTAAGCCAATACTTGCTAAAGAATACAGCAATAGGACATTTCTCTCTCCTGATTGAGGACATAATTTTAGAACATTGGTAGCCAATGCTTGCTTAAGGATAGGGCAGTAGGACAATGGTAGCTATTAACTGCTGGAGGACATTGGTAACACACTTCTCTCTCCTCTTCCTGTTATGGTCCTCATTGGTCAAGGCGTGATCTACATTCATGTAGTATCCACAGTGGCGTAGGTAGGGTGGGGGAGGAGGGGGGGAGAATTTGAATATCCCCCTGGGCCCCTACTTGAGGGGGTGGGGCGCTAATTATTCTTTTTAATTTATAAATTCAATATTACGCAAATTGCATTGGCCCCCAAAGAGGTCCAGCCCCCGGGCCCCCAAACGATAGAAAATTCCTAGCTACGCCCCTGACTATCCATCAAGACCTAGGTCTGCCAGTGAGCTCTAAGTTTATGAAGTTTCAATGCTACAAAACATCTTATCTTATATAATACAGACGTTACTTCAAAAAAGAAGTGACCTTCACATGCTACCATCTCATAATGTTATTTTTAAGAGATAAATCACACTAAATCCTAGTACTTATTTTTAACGACCCCCGAATGGGAGAAAAACAGCTATCACTTTTTTTTTTGTGTGATCTGTCACTTTTAAATGTCAAAAAACTAGGAGAGTTAATAAAAATAACATTTCATTATTTTGCAACCTGTCAGATTTTAGTGTAAAGGCTGCTTTTGTCTTTTGACATCATTTGTAATGCTTTAAAACTTTTACAGAATGCACGTATGACAGTACTAACTGATTACAAACACTATTAAAAGAAGATATTTTATTGTGTAACAAATTTATAAACACATTTGGTAACATGAACTGACCTACTACACAGCTGACACGGGTACTTCCGGTCACCCTGGTCAACACACTTGGTGTACTTGAGATGCTTATCCTTGTAGTACTTGTAGGTGAACACCTTACCGCAGTGCTCGCACTGATAGCCAGTACCTGCTAGAAGACAGAGGTGTAAAATAACACATGGGTAACACGCTTCTAATCGAGGACATAATAGTTGTGCGTTGTAGGGAATTAGTTGCAAGTCTCTATGAAATGACATAAAAGTTACACATGGTGGCAGAGGCGACCCAAGCAGTGCGAGGGGCCATGGGATTAGGCCAGTCAGATTAGGGCCACGAATGTTTGTATGATGGGCTGAAGGGGACACAATGTTCTCTTTATACAGTGGCGTAGCAAGGGTGGGGGGAGGAGGGGGGAATTTGAAAATCCTCCCGGGCCCTCACCCGAGGTGTGCCCCCAAATGAGTGTTTTTTAAATTAAATATTAAATACTATGCAAAATGCAGGGGCCCCCAAAGAGGTCACGCCCCCTGGCCCCCCATATGATGGCAAATTTCTAGCTACGCCACGGTTTTATAGCTGCCCCCCCCCTTAAGACGCGGGTCACGTGCGGTTGCCTCACTTGCCACCCTATAAGCCTGCCTCTGATCGTAGGGGGGATCACATTTGTAGACAGCACCTGCTGGAGGACAAAAAAAAAACAGTAGGGGGACATTGGGACTTGAGAGGACATTGTGTAACGTCAGGATCGGAGAGGACATTAAGTAACGTCCGTAGAAACTGTTAGCAGTGGTAGCACAGTGATGCTCAAACTAGTATTCGGGGGGCACATCAAACCGCTAAGCGGTGTTTTCCGAACCCTAGAAATGTATGCCCACAGAATTATAAAGTATTGAATTTAAATACGTGTCTACCAAGCTGACCAATTGCTTTTCAGTCTTTTTGAATTTGAGCTCTGTCCTATTTACAGTGTAACAGAAAAAGTGTTGTGCCTTTGTCACATATTCCTTTTTTTACGCTACTAAAAACAAGTTTCTAATATTTTGTATATATCTAATATTTACCATCAGTTTCGGCCACTTCCGCATCAGGTTTGACCTCCTGACCTTGCAAACATAGAGGGATTCCCATAAACTGTTCGTAGGACTCCGTATACCAAACCAGCAGCTCTGTCCCAGGCGTTACGTCACAGTATGTCTAAGAAAGACGCACAATAATGTAAATTTAATCATCCGTCACCTAATTTATTCTTTTTGCTATTTAACATAAAAACATTTGTACTATAAAATTATTTTCAATCTGCAAATAAATAAACTATTATGAAGTTTGTACATTAAAGCATTCTAGGCTAATTAATGGGCGTTAAGTGCCGTGGTCAATTGTTCATGAGAGATGTTGGGTCACCACTGCTGACTCTTACACATTCTTACACTACACTTCATGGACTTTGTTACTTCCTAGCCATTTGCTCATGTAAAAGGTGACCAGAACGTGCGGTGAAAAAGTGGCGGTCATTAGGGTGACCATTAAAACAGCCGCTCCAAGCTCCTTGACTAAGGGATCCCCTTGATAAGGAGATTATATATCACCTTCTGACCATTACACAAATATGCGTGTCCTTAACGTAACACTGGACCATGGAACCACGCTAAAAAAATAACCTACAAGAGTACTCATCATTATCTACAAAATATAAAGATGGGATCACCTAATGACATACGATATTGAATTGGAAGAAAACCAGACTTAAATATATCCAACCTCGTAGTAAATATAGTCGCCATCTTGGATCGCTACCAGATTTTGTTCCTGCAACGTGCGCGCGCAGTTCACGTACGACATCCAGTTACCTGCACTCCCTCTTCCGTCCAAAAAGTGGCTCAGACGGCCATCTTTAAAAATCTGGGAAAAAGTGTGTGGTTTGTAACTATATTATAAATATTTTAATTCTATGTTTATAAATAGCATCGAGATGACCGAATCGATATTTTGCAGACTAAAATGGCTTTGAAAATGAAAGAAATAAGTTTGTATAGGTCAGAGTCTTAACGAAATATTTTAAAGTAGAATTTATTATGGTTGTATTGTTTTCCAAATGAAAAAAAAATATATATTTATATAAGTTATATAATAGGTAAGTAATTTGTTGTTTAAAAAAAAACACGTTAATTCAAAGTAGCCGAAAAAAGGGCAAGTTCTAACCATTGTAAGAACCACGGACCTTTGACTGCCACTCAACCTCACCTAGCAGCTTTACAAGACCAGGTCAACACCGCGCAAGACTGATACTCATTACTTGCTATTTGTGTACATTTGCACACTAATGCGACAATTCAACATCGTAGGCGTGGCCTAACAAATACAAGCTCATAATATGCTTGCGCTGAAAAACACGTGACATGCTGTTAGTAGTATTGCACATCCGGCAAAGGCCAAAGAGATTCCTCAGAGATTCTACAGTGTTAACGTACCCTCAACTGGCCAATCAGGGGTCAAACGGTCACTCTATTGATGGCAGCCTTGCTGTGTAGTATCTCACTGGACTGTCTTCTCCATGGTGGAGGGTTCCAACCTTGCCCATCGACATCCGCTGTCGTCCTATTGGAGACTTGGGTTAAGAAGTAATAGTTTTCAATTCTGATTAAGCATCCGAAACTCTTAAGATCCTTTTTTTTTTTTGGGGGGGGGGGGGGGGAAGGGCTGGGTAGAGAAATCCCTTGAACAATGGGCGTAGCTGGGGGGGGGGGAGAGAAATCCTTGAACCATGGGCGTAGCTAGGGGGGTGGAAGGGGTGGGAAGAGAAATCCCTTAAACCATGTGCGTAGCTGGGGGGGGGGGGCTGGAAGGGGTGGGAAGAGAAATCCCTTGAACCATGGGCGTAGCCAGGGGGGTGGAAGGGGTGGGAAGAGAAATCCCTTAAACCATGGGCGTAGCTAGGGGGTGGAAGGGGTGGGAAGAGAAATCCCTTGAACCATTGGCGTAGCAAGGGGGTGGAAGGGGTGGAAAGAGAAATCCCTTGAACCATGGGCGTAGCCAGGGGGGTGGAAGGGGTGGGAAGAGAAATCCCTTGAACCATTGGCGTAGCCAGGGGAGTGGAAGGGGTGGGCAGAGAAATCCCTTGAACCATGGGCGTAGCCAGGGGGGTGGAAGGGGTGGGAAGAGAAATCTTTTAAACCATGGGCGTAGCTAGGGGGTGGAAGGGGTGGGAAGAGAAATCCCTTGAACCATTGGCGTAGCCAGGGGGTGGAAGGGGTGGAAAGAGAAATCCCTTGAGCCATGGGCGTAGCCAGGGGGGTGGAAGGGGTGGGAAGAGAAATCCCTTGAACCATGGGCGTAGCCAAGGGGGGATGGAAGGGGTGGGAAGAGAAATCTTTTAAACCATGGGCGTAGTCAAGGGGGGGAGGGGGGGGAAGAAAAATCCCTTGAACCATGGGCGTAGCCAGGGATGGAAGGGGTGGGAAGAGAAATCCCTTGAACCATGGGCGTAGCCAGGGGGGCAAGGGGGGAAGAGAAATCCCTTTATCTGGTCTTGTATTGTTACTGATGAACCTATTCTCGTTCTTCCCTAGTGCTATTAGAGCATGGAATGGGTTGCCTGAGCCAGCCAGGAAAACCAGTGACTTGGCAGAGTTTAGGTCATTGGTTAATATGCATGACTATATGCATGACGCGTAGGACGTAACCATCTTCTTTTTTAAAGTAACGTCTGTATCATATAAGATGAGGTTGAGTCGAGTCCTGGGATACCGTGGTGTATCTGTTGGTCAGGAGTTGTCTTTATTTCGCCGCATGTTTTGCACAATTTTTCTCTCTTAAAAAAAAAAAGCCAGTTAACCTTGACCCACTTATACCTCCCACATGTAAGCATTGTCGTCAAACGTTTTCATCTCGCTCGGGTTGACCACTCGGCCTTTGAAAGGACCGAACCTGGAACCTTTGGGGATGACGTGGCGCCCACAGAACACTGCATAGTGGACAACGCCACCGAAGCTTGTCTGGGCGAGAATCAAACCTAAGTGATACACACAAAAAAATAGGTGCTCTATAACAAATGTAACACAAAGAAGAAAGTACTGGAAAGATTGAAAGATTCAACACTGACCTGCAACGTCATAACCTGCAGGCAGTAATGAAGAACAGCTCGTTGCCACGTCGTACTACCTGCGAAGTGGCAACGAGCTAAGAGTCTAAACTGCCCACAGGTTCTGACGTTCCTCAACGATTAGTCTCGGCTCAACCTTGGCAGCGCCAGAGAAAGAATATTAGTTCGTTTTTAACATGCAATTATTATACTACTAATAATATAATATAATAATACAATCACACAAACGAAAGCAGCGATTTCATTTTTAATTGAGGTTTTATTTTTTTATTTTGATGTACTCAACTTTTTTAAACTTTATTTTTGTTTCCATTATTGTTGTTTTAATTTCATTTTTTTTTTACAAAGCTTATATCAGCTCACACTGTCTGTCTGTCTGTCTGTCTGGGTGGATTCTTTTTCTCCTACTTCCCATTTTCGGATCAAATTTAAATTTGCATAATTATTCATAGTCGATGACAATACACGAATAAGAAAAAATTAACTAATTAGTAAATCAATTAATTTTTTTTTCTATTGAAAAAGTGGAGATAATCATAGTACTATTTGAGATACCTAGATCTATATAAATATGACTCACCAGAGGGTAAGTCGTGGACAGGAGGAGTGGCCTTGCTTGACCGCCAGCCTGCACCTGCTATTAGTGGCACCATTTCTCCGGTCAATGGCGAGATGATGGTATCTGTGGAAGATCGGCAGAGTACATTATTGACCGATAACATTAGGAATTAGATCTACATTGAGGCTTCCATAGTACATCACCAAATCTTTCTATAATTAGAGCTACATTGAGGCTTCCATAGTACAACACCAAATCTTTCTATAATTAGAGCTACATTGAGGCTTCCATAGTACAACACCAAATCTTTCTATAATTGGAGCTACATTGAGGCTTCCATAGTACAACACCAAATCTTTCTATAATTAGAGCTACATTGAGGCTTCCATATTACAACACCAAATCTTTCTATAATTAGAGCTACATTGAGGCTTCCATAGTACAACACCAAATCTTTCTATAATTGGATCTACATTGAGGCTTCCATAGTACAACACCAAATCTTTCTATAATTAGAGCTACATCTTATCTTATATAATACAGACGTTACTTCAAAAAAGAAGATGATTACGTCCTAGTTATGCATATTAACCAATGACTTAAATTCTGCCAAGTCACTGGTTTTTCTGGCTAGCTCAGGCAACCCATTCCATGCTCTAATAGCACTAGGGAAGAAGGAGTATTTGTACAAATTTGTCCTTGCATATGGGACGAGGAATGTGCCTTTATTTTTGTGTCTTTCAGAGTATTTTATTAGATTTTGTTTTTGTATTTGAAGATTATGGTTCAGTGTTTTATGTATAATTGCTACTTTACTTTTGAGTCTTCTGTCCTGAAGGCTTTCTAAATTTAGTGATTTTACTAATGGTGTTACTCTAGTCAAATGTGAATATTCGTTTGTTATGAATCTCACTGCTCTATTTTGTGTTTGTTCCAGTTTCTTAATGTTTTCTTGAGTTGAGGGGTCCCAAACGGTGGATGCATATTCTATTATTGGCCTAACCAAGGTTAAATAACATTTTAGTTTTATGTTCTTATTTGATTTATAGAAATTTCTTTTAATAAACCCTAATGCTTTGTTTGATTTTTTTATAGTTTCATCAATATGTGGATTCCATGACAGTTTTTCATTTATTATAACACCTAGGTATTTTGCGTTTTTAGTCTGTGTTACTGGTTTGCCATGAATAAGATAAGTGGAATTAATTTGTTTTAGTTTTTTTGTTACTCTTAACAACTGACATTTTTCTGGGTGGAAAGACATGCTCCAATTTGATTCCCATTTCTGTAATTCATCTAATTCTCTTTGTAAAATATCTGTGTCTTGTATTGTTTTTATTGTTCTATATATTATGCAATCGTCTGCAAATAATCTGACTTTTGTTCCTGAACTAATGCAATTTGGTAAATCATTTATGTAAATTAAAAATAGTAGTGGACCCAAGACTGTTCCTTGAGGTACTCCTGAGTTTACTGTTATTGGTGTTGATTTAGAGCCATTTATTATTACAGTTTGTTCTCTCCCTATCAGAAAATCTTTAATCCACTGATGCAGTGGACCATTAATGCCGAAATATTTTAATTTTTTAAGCAAACTATGGTGGTGAACTTTGTCAAAAGCCTTGGAACAATCTAGTAAGATAGCATCTATTTGTTCACTATTTGCTACATTGAGGCTTATATCGTACGTCACAAAATCTTTCTATAATTGGATCTACATTGAGGCTTCCATATTACAACACCAAATCT
>JAZGLO010001176.1:0-14592 GCA_036873155.1 Biomphalaria sudanica | reverse complement strand
TATAGACCACAAGGATCTGAAAGGGTAACTGAATTCAGCGGCACGAGAAGTTGCCAAGGAAAACGATCGTCTCTCGAAGTTTAAAATGCCACTGACTTAAATCTCTTCGGCTCAATATAAATTTATTATTAATAATCTCTTACTTTGATCCAACCTAAGCTTAGCTTATAGAACCAAATCTGTGAAAATATTGATCGTGAATTTATATTAATCCGAGGATCAAATTAAATTGGCTTTTTTTTTTTTTGTGTGTAATCATTGCTAAAACGGAAGTAACGCACATGTTGTTCATGACCCACGAAAGAGGAAGTAACTATAGGCTAAGAAATAAATATTGTGGCAATTTACACCTCCAGAGACGACCATCTCCCTTTGCAACTTCTCAGGTGACTTAGGCTCTACTTAGACTTAAGCCTTAGGCCCTACTTAGACTTAGGTCCTCCCGCGCCATTCGGCGCATTGGGCGGAAAGCTGTCATTGGCAATGTCTGAAGCCTCCTCCCACCTAGTGTCCACTGTGACTGTTTTCAGGTCATCCATGAAAGTGTGGCGCCAAGTTAGGTACTTCGATGAAAATTTCAAAATGATCACAATGCAATGAAACCTATTTGGTTAGATAGAGCTTGAGAAATGCTTTCCAATGATACCAATTTTATATTGCTGAGTTAATTGTGATGGAAGTTATTAAAGTTTTAGTGGCCAAAAATTAGCCTTCTTTAGCCTTTGTAAGGTAAAAAAAAATCTGTGACCGAAACAACTGACAGTTGAACTTTAATTAACTGTATTATAAAAAGTCTTTAAGATATAGCGTTGAAACTTCACAGTCTTTTTCATTAACCTGTATTCTGTTAAAACAAATTTAAAAAATAAGACCAAGCAATAAAATCTTTGAAAAAAAGTGAATTAATATATAAAAAAAGCCTTCGACAAAAATTAAAAATATATGTGATTTTGTCATCATATGAGCCAAAAAATCACAAATAAAACAAATCAGAGATCTGTAGTGAGTTTTATTTTATTTAATTATAATTCTACTGTATTTAAATATCTATTTATATGCATCAGATAGATAATTTTTATAAATAAAAAATGAAAATAGCACTGCGCAGAAAAATATTTGCTAAAATTTAATGACTATAAGTTTAATAAACTTCATAAAAAACAGTTTAAACCTTTTTGTAGAGCACTGGCAATTAATCATTTTAAAATGCCTGAATTTAAATACTTTAAAAATCAGATTGTAAATGAGAAATTTCTTGCATCGGACAATAAAATAAAAAAAAGCCTTGCGATTTATTTAGAAGTTATTAAAAGATTTTTTACTTAATTTTTTGTGCAGTAATAGCTCATCATTTAAAAATGTAATATACTCATTTATTAACTATTAATTTACATGTATGCTAATAGAAAAAAACAACACACAGAAAAAAATAATGAATAGTTCGCAGAGCAAATAATATGAAAAAACAAATATTTAATATTATTATTTTAAAATATTTATTTTTACATTAAAATTTGCACATTACAAAGTCATTATAATAAAGACACATTCCCTCTCCATAATCTAGCATTTAAACATTATAAAAGCTAATCTAAATGAAAAATTCCTATGTGTGCTTCTAAAAATAGGACGTGAAAGATAGACATTGACCATTTCCAGTAAATCACAGTGTTGGTTGTTACTAAAAATAGATTTTAACCATCAGCTTTGAAAATTAATATCTAAAGAGTGCGCCAAGCTACAAAGTTCAAACTTAGCAGACAGATATATGTTAACATGCTAAATTCAATAGAATTAGTGAGATTGTTGTAACTATAAACACTTTTATTTTATTTAAAAATAAAATTTTACCCTTCTTTGTCTTTGTTAATTTTAATATCAAATATCTTTAAAGTGCGGCAAGAGAATTTAATGAAATTTGAAATATACACATTTCATAATATGATAAATTATTGTAGCTAACAGCATTGTTGTAACTTTTATAGGAAAAAAGTTGTAAAAATGTCAACTTTCACATAAACTTTTGTTAAGAAAAATTTAACAGATTGGCTTCAAAAGCAAATAAAAATGATCTCTGATATCTTATGTTAACAAAAAGTAATCACAATTAGTCCTGAAATCAAATACAATGTGCTAAAAAAAGGGTAAAATGTGCTGACACACTTTTCAGCCATTTTTTGGGAGAAAAAAAAATGGATCTAGGTCAGTTTATCAAAGTACCTAGCCAAGTTATACGAGGACGTCCCTGTTTGCGGTTTCCTCGTATTGGCCTCCATGTCATCGCAACTCTTGGTATGCATAGTTCATTTTGTCGAAGAACATGTCCTCATGCGACGCTCTGTCAAAACCACACTAAGTATTCGACTCCCGGTTGAGCATAGGATTTTCTTGTTTCCCGATCCATATAACTGATTTCCAAAATCTGTCTTATCCATTTTTGTTGAGCCACATTTAGTCTTTTCTCAATTTTGGCAGATGACTTCCATGTCTCACATGCATATTGTTGTAACTCCGCTCCCTCGCCACGCTGATGGTGCGCATGAGAGCACCATTGAACACACGAGAAGACATGTTCAGACACCAAGAAGGACTGTTGTAGATCCGGCCGCAGTGATCTGCAAGTTATTGAGGTCTGGGCTGTCTTAACTCAAGAGAGCGTCCTGTGTGCTATCTAGAAACTGTGTTGAGGACCTGGGGCGGCTTTTATTATTGACTTTATTATTGCCGATGTTGGCAGTATTGTGATGTCAGTCGGTCGTCGTCTAGTTTACTATGAAACCATGGTGACAAGATGGTAGCAGTAGCAAGGTGCTTATGTGTAATTATTGAATACATAATACATAGAGTATCTACCTATATATTTGGTTACTCTTTGCAGGACTGTGTGTGAATGATGTTCTTTTCAGGTTGAACCTTGGGACCTTAATTGTGTTCAGCTATTGAACAACCTGAATAACTCCTAAACCTGACATAGCGGATACTGTGAAGTCCGACTGCTAGGAAAATTGGTTGCATAACATTGTTATACTCAACACCGAGGACAACAAACAGTGCGTCAAAGACTTCCAAGGTCGCTGTTGTTCTGACTGAATGTCTATAATCTCCACTTCACCGGATCGGGGGCAAAGACAGTTCGTTGCCTATTTTTTTTTTAAAATAGTTCTTGATCATTTACATTGTTTATTGTAATCTACCCGCTGCAGCACATTAACTATAAACTCATCATTGTACTTGAAATCATTTGATTACTATCAAAGCCAAAAGTAAAAATGTTTTACATGTTTCGGATGTTCCTTCAGAGTTGAAGATAGTTTACTTCCTAGTCCAAACCTCCCGCAGGACGACGGGGGATGGGAGCGGGCAGGGTTTGAACCCTTGACCGTCGATAAATCCGAACGACAGTCCAGCGCGCAAACCGCACGACCAGGCAGCCAAAGTTTTGCGACACCTCAAAAAGTTAAAAGATGAAATTATTTTAAAGTTCATGCCTGAAGTCCTATTGATCGAATGTTTTTATGTCCAGCACTTAAAGCTGGGCTAATCAACAATGTTCCTGGACATCACGTTGCGGAACTCCACAAATGGACAGACCGGTACAATTTCCAGAGATGTTAACTTATCGTCAACCCAAGACTGAGGCCATGCAGTGAGCTCATAAGGAGTTTACAGGACTATATATAATCTACTGCCGAGGACAAACGCAGACAGCGAAAAGAAAATCTAAATCGACCACCTGCAGACAATGGTTATGCTTGCCCTGGATGTGGGAAAGTATGTAGGTCACAGCTGGGACAGCGCAGCCACGGGAAATACTGCATTCCTCAATTATCTTCGGACTCGAAGACTAGCCTTATTATAATCTAAGATTGATTATTCTTTACAAATTGTCTAGTCTGGCGATAATTTTTCCCCCAGTGAAGTCCCGGGACAACTAATCTCCACCAGTTGACACCGAGAGGTTCTGGAGTTCTGTTAGAATCACCACAGATTGAACAGATAAAAATATAGTATCTGTGAGTATTTTTTATTTTTTTAATACTATTTAAAAATATTTTTTAGGATAATTATAAATAATGCCTGCTCGTACGTCCGAATCTTTAGCAGCTTCAACGATTATTATGATAGATCTAAATGATGATATGCATGATCGAGCCAGTATAATGAGCTTTAATATATGCCCGGTGACTTCGTTTGTAGGCTAATTCATGTATTACATCAGCGATACTTTCAGCTGCGATTTCCGTTTTGCCTGTAGGAGGAGCTTAATGTAATCTATACCATGGAATTATAATATGAGAACTAACCCTGCCTTGCACCCGTGCTTGTGGTGGGTACAAGCGTACTATTGAACAAGAACAGGAAGATGCAGAGATAAGAGGAAAGAACAGTGTATCAAGAGATTATGAAGAGTCTAAATTGTTGAATTGTGCTGCCTGAAGACCTTAATAGGGACCTGGAGCGAACCAGGGAAAGCTGCCGTTGGTCTGTATTCAGGTTTGGTGGAGAAAGGATTGGCAGAATTAGGAACACCTCTTTGAATATAGAAGGCTGTTTTTAGTGATGTGTTTGTCCTGGTATTTATTTATTTATTTACTATAGAACTTCGTTGAGTTGCCTGCCTTAGATTTACAACAATATTGCCATAACGGTGTTCTGACGTAGGTCTATCGCTGCGCACTACATGAATGGATGGGGAAAGGAAGAGTGACATTTAGAAGGCGTGAGAATGTCCATGCAGTTGCACGAAGTAGGCTACAAGACAGTAGTGATCTCATGAAGACGCCAATTCTACTGCGATTGTAGAACATGGTCTCGTTTAGCTGTAGAACCCAAATAGTTAGAAGGGAAGATCACCACAATTACAGAAGGCCTGGGAAGGTCCATATTGTGGTACACAGTATCCAGGAGAATCTGCGAACTAAATGTAAGAATACAGTGCAGACAAGAGCTCTACTGGGCCCACAAGGGGAGTTTACATTACTCCCTCAAACATTCATTTATAAAAAGAATTCACACATGAATTGAGAATTGTTTTAACTATATAACTACTGAGTACGCTGAATAAAAAAAAGAACAAGGAGAAATTCAGACTGAAATACACGCTTCAATATATCTATATCTATCAAAGTGTGCAAATAGACCAAACTATATTTAAAACTAAGATTTTTTCTTTATGAACTGATACAATGTATGTTAAAAATATGGAGTGATAGTACAAAATTTAAAAAAACAACAACAGTAAATTATTGTTTTTATATTTATTTTAATTCATATTGTCATTGCTGTTATTTTTGTATTAATATCAATTCAAATCTGGGCCAACAAGATTGGTAATGCCAGAACCAGGGAAAATTAAAATAATGTGAAAAAGTCATTTTTATAATGCTCCTTATGTAACTATTGTTTCCTCAAATGAGATGATTGAAAGTTCTAGTATTGTACACTAACTATTTCATTACATTTATGCATACAACATTAGGAGTTTGTCATTTAAAAGCCATTTAATGATGATGAAGATCTTTAGAATTTAGAAGGAACTAAAGAAATCAAATACCCAGAAAAGACTAGCTTACAGAAATACTGGGAAAAAAAACGCATCTGCTTTGTGTATGAGCTTTGTTAATGGTATTTCATAACATGTAAGTTTTCTTTTACAATGAAATCCATAACATCTTTTGATGTATTCAGTAATTTTGTCAATTACTGAGAACTTGTTGAATCATTTATAACCCCCGCACAGAAATTTAACAGCATTAAATCTATTTACAAAATTAATACAGATGCACAATGATTGTACCATAAAACTGATTAACAAGACCTACCGGTAGAATAAATGATCTATGTATTTTCACATTTGCGATTTTGTAAAAAGTATTTTATGGTGATAGCAGTTCTGTTGCAATTCTTACAGTACAGTAGAAAATTTTAAATTTAGAATGGGGTCAATATTAACTCAAATTGGGGATTTGAATCTACAGTCAATAATTGAGAAGGGTATAACTTGTTTCTACAGTCCATGTTTAATCCTGTATTGTATCCTAGCAGCCTCCAACATAGCTTGTTTACGTTCAGCAAATGACAGCTGCCTAGCAGATGCCTGACTCTCAAACTTTCCAGCTTTAAAAGATAAGTTCTCTGTCTAGAAAAATAAATATTAAAGAATAAAAAAAAAGGATTTAAATAAAGGAACAAAAATCTAAAATGTTATAAGGATTTTAAAATGTTTTGTTTTTTTTCTAAACCAATGTTAACTACTGTAAAAAAATGCAAGCTTAAACTGTATGGTAACATCACAAGGTTCTCAGGGCTCACAAATACCTTCTATCAGGGAACAGTACCAGGAAGAAGAGGAGGCATATGGAGAAAGTCTTGGGAAGACTAATTAAAAGAATGAACAAACTTGTCATTGAAAGAAAGTCTATCAAAAGCAAAAGACAGAGAGGGAAGGAGAAATATGGTCCAAAGATCTTGTCACAGTTCAACAGCCTATGGGATAGGTAACGGTGATCATACAATGACTAGTTTACCACTTACTTTTGTATTACTATTCTTTTCTTCTGGTTTACTAACATCAACTCTACCTTCAAGGATATTCGTTATTGTAAGATCTACATCCCTTGTTTTTTCTGAGGAAAGTTTAAACGATGGAGTTAGAGAATTGATCATTCAAATTTATATTTCACTTTTCAAATAAGTTTAAAAAAAAAACAACAACATATATAAAAATAAACACATGGGGGGGGGGGAGGGGGGGGTTTCCTGCTAATATGTAGCCGTCATCAATCCCCACAAGACTAACCTGGTAAAAGCTACCATGTTTACTGCAGCAAGTTACCAGCGAGGATTCAAAGTTATAACAAAACTGTCAACGTGGAGACAGATTAAGGACAGTGAAGAAAAATCCTATTTTTAAGAGTTAAGTTACATTGATTGCATACATAGAACAGTGAAGAAAAATCCAATTTTTAAGAGTTAAGTTACATTGATTGCATACATAGAACAGTGAAGAAAAATCCTATTTTTAAGAGTTAAGTTACATTGATTGCACACATAGAACCAAATGTAGAGAGCTTTTTTTTATATACCCGTAGTCCTAAAAATAAGAACTAAAACACAGAGGTTCTTTTACATGGTCCTAACGACAAGGACAACTAAAACACAGAGGTTCTTTTACATTGTCCTAACAACAAACTTACTGAGATCTATGAGAATAACATGAGTGGGTGTGTCTGGGAGGACATCTTTGACTTGCTGGACCAATCTTTTTAATTCATCATCCTCTTTAACAACAGGCTTGGGGAGGAGCGGCTCGGAAACATTTTTGACTATTCTCGGTGCAGGTTCTGTAACTGGTTCGGTATACGAAAAATAACAAACTTAAAAATATATACTTACTACACACTTAAACTAGAAAGTGTACAAGCCTAAATATCATGGAATAAATTTCTGTGACTTGAATGACTAAGTTAAAAACTTTATAAAGCCTGGTGCATGTAAATATGTTGAAGAACCTAGTTAGATAACTCACATCTCTCTGTCACTTGTTTTTTCTTTGTGTAGTCTGTCACATCGTAATAGCTAAATGAAGATGCTCTCAAGTTTAAACTTTTAGCCATGTTTGATTGCACTCGACTGGCAAAGTCTGCGACATTTTCATCTGGCTTATTATTAGTTACAGGTAAATATCTTGAAAAAAAGATTGTGATGAGTGTTTATGTTACTGGTTGACATCCAAACAAAACATGATCCATATATTATCATTACATGGAGGCACTTCAAAATTATTATGTAAACAATACAACTAGGAAAGTTAAGATAGCAATTTGACGTAAAAGGAACACTCCCATATAACTATAAAACTAAAGAAAAGCACCCCAGATAGTAGAATTAACAGGAGACATTATAAAAACTACAAAAAATTCAAGCTGGGAGAATCACCCTAACAATAGAGACCACAATAACAAGCCAACATTACAAAAACATATCATTCCAACAAAACTAAGGGAAAACACTTAAGCAATATTAAAGAGCTAATAGCAAAAGAGAACAACATATCAGTTTAACAAATGATGCAAACAAGAAATGTATAATTAAATTATAAATCTTTTATTTTACTGTTAAAATTTGCCATTTCTCGGAGGAGCTAAGTATAGTGGCCTAATCCGTATACATTGCAAATAGAGTAAAATGCCAGAACTGCAAAGTTTTTTTGTTTTTTTTTCATGAGGTGGGAGAGAGAAAGGGATTTTGGTGTGTGTTTCATGATAATATATGATAAAACGATGAACCCAGGTTCAGAATATGCATGCTGGACTGTCATTCAGTCCTCTTGATAGTCCCCCATTCATATCTGCCCGCTGCCATCTCTCATCATCCTGCAGGAGGTTTAGACTAGGAAGAAGTTTATTTTCTAACGTGAAAGGACATCCAAAACATGTAAAACATTTTACAGAAAAAAAAAAAAAAAAGAGGAAATAACTCACTTGATACTAAAACATGTAACTGGAAGCAGAAGACACCAAATTAAATCTTCATAAAATGAGCTTGCATAAGTTGACTATGGGGAAAAAAAAAAGATAACATTTTTCAAATATAGCTATAGTCGAAAGGTGAACTGCTATCTTTTATTTATTAAATAAATAAATATATATATATAACATTTGTGGGTGCTACAATATTGTGTACCTACTAATCAAGATGTTTGTTATACAAAATTTGTTTAAAATCTCAAAATCTTGTAAACTATTTTTAAAACTAAGATTTGTTGTATAGATTTATCTTTCATACTTCTACTCAATAAGCAGATATGAGTAAAAAAAACAACAACATTTTAATTAAACATTATTTTGAGACAAAAATAACCAGCATGAACAGGTGTATAGGTTAATGAAGGTGGGAAAGGTTACAGAAGAAGGTAAGTGAGTCATGATAATATGTCCTCCTTACATGCTATATATCTTTTTAAAACTTAGTACTATAACAACTTTTTCATATAATAACCTCCAAAATCTTTAAACATGTGTAAGTGAACCACTGAGTGGGATCATGACACAGTGTCCAGTGGGTAAAGAGGGCCGATTGGTTGTGTGGTATCTGCTTTGGACTGTTGTCACAATGGCCCTGTTCCGCTTGAACCCTGTCGGCTTGGAGAAGGTCTGGTCCAGGAAGTAATAATCTTCATTTCTGAAAGAACATCCAAATACAAGAACCAAAAAAAAAAAAAAAATTCGTAGTCATACCTGACAAATCAGAATTGACTGGGCATTCAATTAGTAACCAGACCTGCCTACGGTTACGCAAAATGCGTATTCGTTACGCAAAATCTCCCAAAAATGACAGTCAGTACGCAAATACGCATTCAACACGTTCATTACACATTTCATATCCTTTTTTCCCCCTCTCTTGACTAGCTTACGAGCGGTCACTAAGGTCACGCTAAGCCGTCCTGTTGGGGGAACACATTGGGTCCAGATCTATACGTTGATTGGTTCTTAAAAGCAATTAGATTTAGTCTAGAAATGAAGAACGCGAGAGTGAGGGAGTGGCGGTCGGTAATACCCTTGAGCCCAGATCTAGAGTTGATTATATTCAGTATACAGACATAGATCTAGTCTAGATATCATCTCTATTGTCGTATTGATCTAGATTTAGATTGTAGATCTAATCATGACACCTATAGTATATATATGTAATATAGTATATATATGTAGTATAGTATATATATATATATATATATATATATGACAAAATAGTGTACCGCGTAAGTGTTACACATTCTGGTGCCAAAATACTCATTTTGACCATCAGTGTTACACATTTGGACTTTTTTTGGCAGGCAGGTCTGAGTAACCCATTTTTGATAGGACAAAAAATGACTGGATATTCACTAGCAATCTATAATGATACTAGACTATTGCATTCACAAACAACAAGGCTCAACTTAATAGAATACAAGAAAATAAAAGAACCTACCACATTAATGTCAAACAAATATCTGTGTGCTTGTATGGTCACCTGTAAAATTGGAAAGGTTTAGAAATGTGTGCCATAGTTTCACAAACTGATTTCAGTGTCTAATTAATAGGTGCAAAGTTGAAATAAGCAAAACACTATTTGGTGTGACTTACAGGCTGTATTGGAAAATCTACTTCAAAAGGCAACAAGCTGTCCAAAAGAAAAAAATATTTAAAAAATGTTACGACTATAAAACCAATTTTCTGTAATTTGTATCAGTTTATTAGATAATTACAGTTTATGGACCTATAACAAGCTCATCCACATTTAAATATATTATTAAAAAAAAAAAAAACATATACTTTGAAATAGTTTACTGATATAAAAAATATAATGTCGCTTTATTTGAGGGTGGAACAATTTTTTTTTTTGCTTTTATTTTATTTTGCTAGTATGTTGCTGCAACACAACTGATTTTCTTTTTAGATCTTCAACCACAAATAAATAGGCTGCGGCTTAGATTTAATAGAGTACAGTATTTTTATCAACTGATAAGAAATAGTAATGGATGCATTATAAAGGACTGTTTAAGTAAGAAATATTAAAGGTTCTATGATTAAGGATTGCGTAAGTCCAAACATACCTAAATTTTAATAAACTGGACTTTCCATTGGTTTTTATTTGTTCAGGGAAGAACAAAAGAGAGTCATTGCTTTCTTGAAAAAAACAACAAAAAAACATTACTTTCATTACTGGAGATAAAACAATTTTTCTAAAATTTGGAATTGAACAAGTGAAACAAAAAGGTAAACAGAAAGTGGAGCATGACTAAAATGTACCTTCTATTTTGTCTCTAAGTGTTTTGATAACCTCTGCATGACTTTTGTCAGATGGTAGTGGAAAATAAATGTTTAGACTTTGCTGTAGGTGACCTGAGGTTTTCACATTTTCTATAGCCTTAAAAGTGAAAAGAAATATCATTAGATTACTAGACTCAAAGCCAGAGGGTACCTGAATTATATTTTTTAAAAATGTTAGTAGCCATATAAAAAATAATTCAAAGATGTATCAAAAAAGATTATAATATAAATAATCTGAGTTGTGAAAGCTGTGTCATTATTCATTTGTCAAAGCAGTGTAATGTAGTAAAAGTTTCCTTTTCAGACCTTGCGATCTATGCGGTGGATAGGTCATCTGTTTCTTTGGTAAACAAGCTGGGTATCTTGTGACCAGCACATGACCAACCGCCTTTACCAACTAAAGTCACGTACCCATTAGAGTTGGGTTGACTCAGAGGTGCCCTAAAAATCCCAAAATTCAAAATCCGTCTTCACTGAGATTCGAACCCACGACCCCAGGTTTAGAAGCCAAGTGCAGCTATAATGAACAAAATAAATGTCAGTGTGTGTATTAAAAGCATTTGTGGAATAGAAAAAAAAAAGGAAGGTTCTATTGGATAAAAACTTACACAGAGCACAGTCCACCTAAAGTTTTCTACTGCACAATAGTTTCATTTGGAGAGCTCTGTGGATGGGGGAGAATGGACCATTGGCCAACCCCACCTTGTCCCATGGACATTCCAGTTACATTTTTAAACCCAGATGTTCTATTACCTCAATATTGGAGCAAATTGCCAACACTGAAAACTTCCTTAAATTGTGGGGCTTATATAAAAAAAAGCCTGAGGAAACACCCAGCCTACACTAAATACCAGGAAAACAACATTCACATACATAACATACTTACTGGGTATGTCAATATCCTAAAGCTTGTTTCAAATAAAATGCTTAACAAATACAGAATTGATGTTAGAATTTGCAAACCTTTTCTAAACTAAAAAGTAAAATTTCAAAAAATAAAAAATCAGCAACTTACTAGCACAGTCGGGTGTAACAAGGAGAGAATAAATGGATCTAAACTTGAGATGTGATTGGCTATTATAATTTTCTTTTTACTATCTGTGTGCAGCAAGCCTTGAGAACTAATGGGAAGCCCAGTCACACACAGCATAACCCTCAAAATTAAACTAGAAAAAAGTAGAAGCACATTGTTATACAATAAATCTGCATATTACTAGTGGGAATTACCATAGGTGAAACCAAATTTTTATATATACATTTATTTACATCCGGTTCTAGAAGGCCAGTAGGGGCCCTATATAAAGAGGGGAGGCGTCCAGTCAAGACGGTTCAGAGCCCGGTTCACTACAGTCCGGTCGACTACAGCACAGTTCAGTGGTGTGGTTCTGTACGGAGCATTACGACGGTTCAGTGCGGAGTACTGTCAAGTACAGTTTAGGCGACTGGCATCTTGATCTTGGTCTGTGATCGAGTCTCGTGTGTGAAGTCAGTCCTGAACTGTTGAACCCAGTGCAAGCCCGGAACGAAACGGAGAGGCCAGTGCAAGAGTTGATACGGCGGTACGGTGTTATCGGAGAGATATTTGTACAGTGTACGTGTTGCCAATTGTACAGTATTGGCTGTTATTCTGTCTTCGAGTCCAACACAACGAGCCTCGTGTGTGAAGTCAGTCCTGAACTGTTGAACCCAGTGCAAGCCCGGAACGAAATGGAGAGGCCAGTGCAAGAGTTGATACGGCGGTACGGTGTTGTGGAGAGATATTTGTACAGTGTACGTGTTGCCAATTGTACAGTATTGGCTGTTATCTTGATCTTGGTCTGTGATTGAGTCCAACACAACGAGCCTCGTGTGTGAAGTCAGTCCTGAACTGTTGAACCCAGTGCAAGCCCGAACGAAACGGAGAGGCCAGTGCAAGAGTTGATACGGCGGTACGGTGTTATCGCAGAGATATTTGTACAGTGTACGTGTTGCCAATTGTACAGTATTGGCTGTTATTTATTCAACTATTAAAGTGTTACGTTACTCTGGAGCCCTGAGTTGTCAAGTTCTTTACGTTGGTGGTGTATGGTGCAGTTTGCAGAGAGCCTGGATAGTGAGATTCGTAACATAAATTTTACTATTATTAATATGTCATAATTTTTAAGTACACATAAATCTCAAGTCATGATGTCAAATGTAAAAATGCAGGTTAGTTCCCCCTGGGATCCAAATGCCTAGCTACGCTGCCGATGTAGGATAATTATATATTTATCAGAAGCTTTCTTAAACATGGTAAACCTTTTTTTTTATTCAGTTATCTTCAAATATTGTCAATGCTCAGCGTTTTTTGCACACTTAACTTAAACTTATGTCAAACTCGCGTTTCTGCTTTATTCATCTAATATGCAATGCCCTTGAGAAACCAGTTAAAAATAGAGCAACTTAATGTACTATTCTCTAAAAAAAAAAAAAAGATCTAATGCTATTCCCAAATCTTAGTAAACAATCAACTAAATGTAAAATAGAAAAGTTACCTTTTGTACGGAAATTTACCAGGTAAAATGTACGACAGCAGACAGACATGTAGAAAAATGAAGATTCTGACAATACACAAAGCTAGGCCAATTGGAAGGTATAATATCAACGGAAGAAGAGCGATATAATTAGGGTACCTGAAAAAGAAATTAAATAATAAAAGGCTATTGCCTATGAAGTCAGTCAAGCAAATAAAGTTATCAATCCTATTTATTTTTAGTCATTTTTTTTGCTGTTTTTTGGTTGCTAGTTTTAGTTACTACTAGCTGACCTGTGGCGTAGCTGCTTTTTAGTGACGGGTGAATACTTCCTGAAAAACACAGCTTTCCAAAGGGGGTGGGTTTGGGCAAATGACTGTGCGCATGCCTGGAGAGCAAAGAAGCGCAGGCGGGAGGAGGGTTAGAGAGTCTGAGTGCGTAGTGTCCTGAATGGTTGGGCGACATAGATATATATAATATAAAGAGAAGATTACTTGTTCTCCCCCACCTTTCTTTCTGAGCTGCGCTCTCTGTTGCAGTGACAGTTATGTGGGGTAACTCTAGTCCAACTTCCAAGACTTTTTCATCGGATTAGAGTTAGAGAGTCTGCGTACATGTGCGTATACAGTAATTACTAGTATTAGATTAGATTTAGATGCTAGTTGACCCTTGAAAAATAGTCTGTAGACGTAGTCCAAGAATTAGATCTAGAATCCCAAGTTTAATATTCTTTATAAACTTTATTGTCTTAAAAAATAATAACTTTATTAGATCTAAAATCTAAATCTTATTTCAATATTTGAATATTGTCAATTGAGTTAGATTGAATATTTAATTATATTATTATTATATTGAACTTATAATAATCTTATATAATTATATTTATATTTGTGTTATTTTTATATTATTACTTATAACTTATTGAAGTTATTGTTATTCATAATTCCACTTGTCTTAGACTTATTCAAGTTAATTAGATTTTAATTTTTATTAGATTAGAATAGATTATTAAATAAAAATAGTTTAATAGTTAACTTAAATTCTAGTATTTCTACTATACAATTATTACATCTATCTAGATTTATATAGACATTCTAGATTGGTCATACCTGTTGAATGATATTATATTTTCTAAGTCGGATTCGGACATACTGTTGAATATAAGTTTACTTTATAATACTTCACAACAGTGATGTAATTGTAGGCTATCGAAATAAATAACTGGGGGCGGCCATTACTTTCGCCGAGGTCAGCGTTGCCAACTCCAAAATAAAAACATCCTATTT
>JAZGLO010001175.1:0-14215 GCA_036873155.1 Biomphalaria sudanica | reverse complement strand
CAGTGGACACCAGTTTGGGAGAGGCTCTAAACATGGCTGACGACCGATCTCTATGGAGACAACTTGCCGCCCTGGCCCTTTTGCACTGAACAGGAGAATCTTTGTAGGCCCTAATATTAAAATGTTAAGGCTTCAACATAATGAACTACCATTACTTTTCTTCGCTTATATTAATCACTTAATGAGCTCCTAGTAGACTCTGTAACAATAGATATAAGCATCCAGTATTAATTTAAATTCGCTATGAATTGAGCAAAGACAACCAATAAACTACTATTTTTTGTATTCACATCAGCTAATTATTTGGTCATGCTGACATAGTCATGGTCTGCTTAACACGGAAACATGGCACACATGGAAGTCCAGGGGAAGTAATGCAAATTAAATCCTACTTCTGTTCGCAAGACGCTCTACCGCTGGTAGTGAGATGTTTTACTAATTGTTTTATGAAGCTGTCTAGCTGATTTCAGAGAGTTCAAACCTCCGAAATGCCAGTGACTCTTCAGCTTAGCAATACGATATTAATCTTTGAAAAGAGCGTCTGAAATATTTTACTTCCCTTAAAGCTTGGAACGGGTTGCCTGAATCAGCCAGCAAAACAAAAAACTTAGAAGACTTTCAGCGCATTGGAAATACAAATGACTATATTAATACATTGATACTCATAGGATGCTGATTGGTCTTAGACTCGAGGGAATAGTCTCAGCCAAAACGTAAAACTTATATATCAGAAAAAAAAGTTTTTTTTTTTTTAACATTTCTGTTGTCAGCCTTGAGAAAAAATTACTTCACATGAACTCTCGCATGCATTTGTTAGTTTCAGATTAAAATGTACATAGTATGTAAGCATGGACATAATATGACACGCAGTTAGAGGGACCGGTAGTATTCTAGTGCAAGTTAAAGTCATTTATCTTATCTTATATATTATAGACCAGATGCATCATGGCACTGTGTACCGTGTGGGTTACCTCAGTTTACATCAGGACTGTTTGATTCCTTTGATGCGGACACTTCTAACCCATACAACATCCTAAACACCATCCCAAAACAAACTCACCAACCACTAGCCAGATCCACTCCTGTTAAACCTAAATCTACTAAAATTAATACAACAGCCTCACTAAACAAACCTACTAAAGAAGTAATACCAAAATACCTTAAAACCTTAGTAATAAATTTTCAAAGCATTAGGAACAAAACAGCAGACTTAGAAATTTTATTAGAATGTGAGAAACCAGACATAATTGCAGGAACAGAAACTTGGCTACATCCTGAAATTTATAATGCAGAAATTTTCAATAGTAATTATGAAATTTTTAGAAAAGATAGGGCTGATAATCATGGAGGAGTTCTTTTAGCAATAAAAAACACTCTTATAGAAGAAGAAATTACCTTACCTAACTCAAAAAATATATAATCTACATTTTGTAAAATTAATACCACCTCAACATCCCTAATAATAGGCAGCATTTACAGACCACCAAATTCTAGTTTAGAATACATGCAGGAACTATGTAATCAGATTACCACACTTAAAGAGACTAATAAAAATGCAGTTTTTTGGATTATGGGTGATTTCAACCTACCTGATTTAAATTGGAAAACACTAGCCATAGATAAACACCAAAACCTTAAGGACATAAATGAGCTTTTCATAGAAACTTTACACAACCTAAGTTTAGATCAAATCATTAAAAAGTCAACTAGATTAAACAACACATTAGATCTCTTCTTAACCAACAGACCTGGATTAGTAGTTGATTATGATATTATCCCTGGTCTATCAGACCATGAGATCATAAAAATACACAGTCAGATAAAAGCAGTAGCCAATACAAAACCCAAAAGAAAAATCTTACTCTGGAATAAATGTAACCTAACACAACTACACCAAGCTGCATTAAACTTTCAACAAACATTCTTATTAGAAAAAGACATTAACCAACCAGTCGATGACCTCTGGAATTTCATTAAAAACCATCTTAAAAGCATTATAGAAAATCATATACCAACTAAATACACATCAAACAAAATAAATAAATGCTGGTTTAATAATAGACTAAAGAAGCTTTGTAAACAGAAGGAAAACCTATATAGAAAATTTAAAGAAACCAAGGCAGAAAGAGTTTACAAAAGGTATATAAAAATTAAACACCTAACCCAAAAAGTAAGCAGACAGCTGCAGAGTGAATACATAAACAATGTAATATCTAAAGATAACAACAAAAACCTATGGTCATACATTAAGTCTAAAAAAATGGAAACAACAGGCATAGCGCCATTAAAAGATGAACATAACATAATACATAATGATAATGAAACTAAAGCAAACATCCTAAACAAATACTTTGCATCAGCATTCTCAGCCCCAGGAGACAAAGACATATTTCTTAATTTGAACCAAGTAGACAACATAGAAGATATAGTAGTACAAGAAAATGGAATTCAAAAACTATTAGCCAACACCAAACCAAATAAAGCGTCTGGACCTGATGGTATTCCAGCTAGTTTACTCAAAGAACTAAGCAATGAGCTAGCCCCAGTGTTCAAAATACTCTTTCAGGCATCGCTTAACCAGGGCAGAGTACCAAAGGACTGGAAAGAAGCTAATGTCACCCCCCTATTTAAAAAAGGAGAAAAATCTGACCCAGGAAACTACAGACCAGTATCACTTACCAGCATCACATGTAAAATCCTAGAACACATAATATGTAGCAACATCATAAACCACTTAGACAAACATAATATCCTCACCCCATACCAACATGGCTTTAGGAAATATAGATCATGTGAAACACAACTAATAGGACTAATTGATGATTTTTCAAAAGGTTTAGATAATAGTGAACAAATAGATGCTATCTTACTAGATTTTTCCAAGGCTTTTGACAAAGTTCACCACCATAGTTTGCTTAAAAAATTAAAATATTTCGGCATTAATGGTCCACTGCATCAGTGGATTAAAGATTTTCTGATAGGGAGAGAACAAACTGTAATAATAAATGGCTCTAAATCAACACCAATAACAGTAAACTCAGGTGTACCTCAAGGAACAGTCTTGGGTCCACTACTATTTTTAATTTACATAAATGATTTACCAAATTGCATTAGTTCAGGAACAAAAGTCAGATTATTTGCAGACGATTGCATAATATATACAACAATAAAAACAACACAAGACACAGATATTTTACAAAAAGAATTAGATGAATTACAGAAATGGGAATCAAATTGGAGCATGTCTTTCCACCCAGAAAAATGTCAGTTGCTAAGAGTAACAAAAAAACTAAAACAAATTAATTCCACTTATCTTATCCATGGCAAACCAGTAACACAGACTAAAAACGCAAAATACCTAGGTGTTATAATAAATGAAAAACTGTCATGGAATCCACATATTGATGAAACTATAAAAAAAATCCAACAAAGCATTAGGGTTTATTAAAAGAAATTTCTATAAACCAAATAAGAACATAAAACTAAAATGTTATTTAACCTTGGTTAGGCCAATAATAGAATATGCATCCACCGTTTGGGACCCCTCAACTCAAGAAAACATAAAGAAACTGGAACAAACACAAAATAGAGCAGTGAGATTCATAACAAACGAATATTCACATTTGACTAGAGTAACACCATTAGTAAAATCACTAAATTTAGAAAGCCTTCAGGACAGAAGACTCAAAAGTAAAGTAGCAATTATACATAAAACACTGAACCATAATCTTCAAATACAAAGACAAAATTTAATAAAATACTCTGAGAGACACAAAAATAAAGGCACATTCCTCGTCCCATATGCTAGGACAAATTTGTACAAATACTCCTTCTTCCCTAGTGCTATTAGAGCATGGAATGGGTTGCCTGAGCTAGCCAGAAAAACCAGTGACTTGGCAGAATTTAAGTCATTGGTTAATATGCATGACTAAATGCATGACGCGTAGGACGTAATCATCTTCTTTTTTGAAGTAACGTCTGTATTATATAAGATAAGAAGACTTCAAAAGAGAAGATAATTACGTCCTACCCATTTCATGTGTCAATCTAGTCATGCATGTTAATCGGCGACTTAAAATCTGTTAAGTCGTTGGCTTTCCTGGCTGATTCAGGCAACCCATTCCATTCTCTTATGGTGCTAGGGAAGAAGGAGCATTTTAAGAGTTATCTCCCTTCTGTGTGTAGGACATTGGGCCCGCCACCTAGTTGGAGAGAAAACAAAACTAAACTTCAGTCCGGAGAGTCAGCAGAAGTTTGTGGGGGGGGTCACCTTCACGCTTTTGTTATGTTGTTACGATCATCTTGTTTACAATTCGAATCTTTCTGACATGCGTGGGACATGCAGAGGAACCCGCGCGTACCCAGTTAACTGGGGAAAGCATACTTCTGGCGGATGGCCAGGATGGCTGCCTGGTTGTGCGGTTTGCGCGCTGGACTGTCGTTCAGACTTATCGATGGTCCCGATCCCCCGTAGTCCTGCGGGAGGTTTGGACTAGGAAGTAAATTATCTTCAACTCTGAAGGAACATCCGAAACATGTAAAACAAACAAAACAACATTTAATATTGATAACTTAACGCGTACCCTAATCCTTACCGAAAATAATTATTTTGTAAGGGGAAATAACTTGTTCTTCCTACCTAAACCTCTGTACACTAAGATTGTTTCTCTTTGACTTGACAGACAGGGGATCTTCGACCAAAGTTTGATGCCGTAGAGGTCTTCGCTTTAATGGCGGCCTGTCTATGCCATGACCTTGACCACAGGGGAACTAACAATGCTTTTCAAGTCAAGTAAGTATTAATTAAAAATAATATTGCCTATATGTACAGTTTCCATTGGTGTGGAATAGTTAATACTTTATAATTGAAGTCTACCCATCCATTCACAACGTATATAGATTTAGAAGCGAGAATCTAGAGATAGTTTTTACAGGTAAAATTTGTAAATTGTGTTGTTGTTTTTTTTTTATAATTTAACTGACTGTATAACATAGAGCGGTGTTTCTCAAACTTTTTCCTTAACGGAACACTTTGAACATTCTGAGTAGGCCCTATATAGCAGAACACTTTGAACATTCTGAGTAGGCCCTATATAGCAGAACACTTTGAACATTCTGAGTAGGCCCTATATAGCAGAACACTTTGCTTATTTTTTTTTAGAGAGGTTAATTCACGTGGTGGCCTACTAGTTAATTATTCCTGTTGTTGTGGAACACTTATTCAGGACTCACAGTTAGGTAAACACTGAGTACAGCTATCTTAGTACATCATTTGGAAATGTTTCATACTTCAATGACAAAATATGTAGGTCACAACTGGAGCTGTGTAGCCATTTTAAATATATTGAGCTCCTCATTAATCTACAGACTCGAAGAGAAAAGCCTTTTTATGCTATGTCAATTTTTATCCTAAAAAATTATTTCAATGTTCTTGTATAGTTTTATGTAAATTTCCAACACCAGTTTATTGTCATTAATATTTGGGAAGCATATTTTATATAGGCAAGAGATATACCACATGTAAAGCATCAAACTGTTTATACATATGCAAAGGTGATGAACAACAAAATTGTGCTTATTAGTAATAAATTAGTCTGCCTTTATGTAACACTATTTAAACTCTAAAATCGTTACTTTTTGGCGTTTTAGAGGATCCGAAGTTTAAAAACTGTTTGTTAGGTGTACTCTTGAATTTGTTTGCATTGTTTGCCTACTCATAGCCTAATGGTATCATTCTTTAGTCATGTCTTTTCTCACGTTTATGCGAAACAAAGAAATACATTATCTAATTGTTTAAATATTTGTTAATATTATATTTTATTATATTATTTAATATTTTTTAGTTGCACAATGCAAAATAATGCAATAGCTTGATATTTCTTTGACAGAGTGGCTTCCCCATTGGCTATGTTGTACAGTACCTCTGTGTTGGAACATCATCACTTTGACCATTGCATTATGATCATCAACAGTGAGGTGAGTTAGTTACAGTGAACTGTTTTGAACAGCACAATAAAGAGCCTACCTACTTGTTAAAGTTAATGGCCCAATGTACATGCAAAAGTTAAAGGCTCAATCTACATGCGAAAGTTAAAGCCCAATGTACATGCGAAAGTTAAAGGCCCAATCTGCATGCGAAAGTTAAAGGCCCAATGTACATGCAAAAGTTAAAGGCCCAATTTACAAGCAAAAGTTAAAGGCCTAATCTTTATGGAAACGTTTATTTGTAAAATATTTTACATGTTTCCAATGTTCCTTCAGAGTTAAAGATCATATACATCCTTTCCCAAATTTACTGTCTAAAGTTATTCTTCAAGGTACAGTGGAGGGAGCATGAAGACAGGGTTGTCAAAAGAAATGATTGTTTGGCTCTCTCTTGATAACTTACTTCTTATTTAAAGTAATGTCTGTAATATATAAGATAAGAAGATAAGATGCTAAGAACAGCTGCTGACCAGGAAAAGGGAGGGATTTGGTTATGCTAACTGGTAACTGATGATGAGTCTAAACCTTGTGCAGGACAACGGGGGATAGCAGCGGACAGGGAATGAATGTGTGACCCTTGAGAGTTAAAACCCCAATCTCTAAGGTAGACAGGCCCTTACCTAACTTTCAAAAGTATTATGTATTACAGTTCTCTAATAGGTCTCTAATAGATCTCTAATAGGCCTATAAACATTCTGTCTGAATCTTCATCCAAATCTAGAATCTATTCTAGATCTTTGTTCTAGGTTTTAATCATACATACTGGGCAAATATTTATTTGATAGAGGTAGTTAAGTGTATTGATACTTTTATTAACACATATATGACTTGGCATGAAACTGAAAGAAATTTTTATTTGATAGAGGTAGTTAAGTGTATTGATACTTTTATTAACACATATATGAAACTGGAACAAACACAAAATAGAGCAGTGAGATTCATAACAAACGAATATTCACATTTGACTAGGGTAACACCATTAGTAAAATCACTAAATTTAGAAAGCCTTCAGGACAGAAGACTCAAAAGTAAAGTAGCAATTATACATAAAACACTGAACCATAATCTTCAAATACAAAAACAAAATTTAATAAAATACTCTGAAAGACACAAAAATAAAGGCACATTCCTCGTCCCATATGCTAGGACAAATTTGTACAAATACTCCTTCTTCCCTAGTGCTATTAGAGCATGGAATGGGTTGCCTGAGCTAGCCAGAAAAACCAGTGACTTGGCAGAATTTAAGTCATTGGTTAATATGCATGACTAAATGCATGACGCGTAGGACGTAATCATCTTCTTTTTTGAAGTAACGTCTGTATTATATAAGATATGACTTGGCATGAAACTTGATGTGAAATTATGGACTCCTCCTTAATCTTTGGACTACAAAATGTTGTATATAAATGATACCTAATACATATACTTTACTATTGCAAATCACTAAGGCTAAGTTGCAGTAAATTCAGAACACTGCATGGATAGTGCTACTAATACATCTACTTATCAATGGGGATGATCTTGGGATAGTGCAATGCTACAGATATGTTTCAATTGTGCTAATTTAAATGATGTCTTGTTTATTGGCGAGCACAGTGTTTGAGTGTTTAAGCACTTGGCTTCCAAACCTGGGGTACTGGGTTCGAATCTCATTAAATTTTTAGGACGCCCATGAGTCCACCTTGCTGTAATGAGTACCTGACTATAGTTGGGGAAAGTAAAGGTCGTTGTGCTGGCCACAAGACACCTTGCTTGTTAGCTTGTGGCTAAAGAAACAGATGGCTTAAACATCATCTGCCCTAGAGATCGCGAGTTCTAAAAGGGAAGCTTTACTAGGTCGTATTTTTGTGATAAGCCTCTGTTACCCTTACTAAGGCATTCCTGCACTTGCTTTAATTCTGTTTTTTTTATACATCCTACAGGGAAACAACATATTTCAATCTTTTCCACCTGAAGAGTACCGCCGTGCCATTAAGATTTTAGAACATGCCATCTTGTCCACAGACCTGGCGCTCTATTTTAAGTAAGTTCTATACATAGAATATATATTTTAAAAGGATATTTTAACAGGATAAGAAAGCTTAAATCATTATGACTGGCCACTCTTTCAATATGCTAGACCATTTTGCATGACTGGGAGGTAAGATATTCAGTAAAGCATCACTGTCAAAAGAATTACATCTCGATAACCTACCATTGTACCAAGTCTAGCAAGCAAGGGGCGTAGCTAGGAATTTTCTATCATTTAGGGGCCCTTGGGGCTTGACCTCTTTGGGGTCTCCTGTATTTTGCGTAATATTCAATGTAAAACACACTCATTTGGATGCCACCCTCAAGATTTTCAAATTCTCCCCTCCCTCCCTAAACCCTAGCTACGCCACTGTACCAAGCAATAGTTCTCTTAACCCTACTTTATAGAGCTGAGCTGAGGCTGCTATACAAAAAGCAAACATAGAGTTGAAGCTAGGTGCTGAAACAAATGATACATACATATATTAAACATAAATGAATAACAGCACCAGGGACCAAGTTTTTAAGAGAGAAAGTAGTAAATTAAAATGCTACGAAAATAAGGGCATGCGCCGACCGAGGCCCGAACCTGTGATATCCGGATTCGACACCACCGCCTAGCAATAACGCACCAAGCGAAACTAACCTCTAGACCATTGGAATGTCCAAAAAACATTCTTCTGATCCAGAGTAATTTTGCCCGTATGCAAATTACCACCCCAGTGGTCAAAGGTCTTTGTGAGAGATATACAATTAGATAGAGCCATCGTTTGTCTAATACATGCCTAACGGCTGTCTGTGTCGGTTATATCGAAATTGTTAGTGAACGGATGCTGCGAGGGTGGGGGAGGGGCTAACTGGGGCTTGCGACCTTTGACCACTGGGGTGGTAATTTGCATACGGGCGAAATTACTCTGGATCAGAAGAATGTTTTTTGCACATTCCGATGGTCTAGAGGTTAGTTTCGCTTGGTGCGTTATCGCTAGGCGGTGGTGTCGAATCCAGAGTCACAGGTTCGGGCCCCAGTCGGCGCATGCCCTTATTTTCGTAGCATTTTAATTCACTACTTTCTCTCTTAAAAACTTGGTCCCTGGTGCTGTTATTCATTTATGTTTAATATATGTATATACAAAAAGCAACAAAGCTTCTCAGGCCCTTCCATTAGAATGTAAGTATTTCAAGATGGATAATGTCACATAATATGGCAAAATAAACACTACAACTAGTGATGTACTAATCAAAGCTGGCAAGGACAGTGTCGAGGCTCTGTCTATGGTTTGGAAGATGTGTATGGCATGGCACCTATCGCATATTGGGGAAACCCTTATGCCAATGTCAATCTTATAGAACGAATGCAAGTGACATCCAAAAGAGGCACCTGGATAAATCTTACAAATCTTACAATGGTCATAGTTAGTACAATTAAACCAAAAGAACAGCTACTACTGAAGACAGTTGAAGACCTTGAGAAATAGAACTTAAATTAATCCCTTGCAGACAATGTTTATGTCTGTGTTTCATGTGACAAAATATTTGGGTCTCATTTGAAATAATGTAATCTTCTTTAATCTCTGAATTCACTTTTTGACTTATATTATATTTTCTAGTTAGAAAGAAATATGTTAATATAGATATTTTATCTCTAAACGTGCACTCATAACTATTGACAGGAAGCGTGGTGATTTCAAAGCATTAGTGGAAAATGGGGAAAGAGAATTTCTAGAAGAAAACAAAAAAGATTTATTAAAGTAAGTTTTTAATTCTGTATGTGTGTATGACAGGTAATGGCTATTCTTGTACTGATTTAAGTTGGCTGATTTGTGTTCATCAAATTTAACCCTAATAGTCTCCATATTTACCTTTATGTAGTTCTCAACTGTGTCTTATGAAACAGATTAGCTATTAATATATTCAGAGAAAACTCTGAATCCAAACCTCCGCTGCCTTGTGGCTATACCCAAATGCGAGAAAGGCTTCAGAAGACAACCCTTAAGAAAAATCAGGAGCTGGTGACCCTTAGGCAGATTGTGGCCCACCATGCTACAGCCTGGCAGAGCCTGCGGCGCTACTAATCCCAAACAGTATTGGACATTCCGTTCCTTTCGACACACCAGCTGCGCAGAGAAGGAGGAACTGCTGTGTGGGCGACATCGTTCCGACCATAAACAATGCCCAGGCGTTTATCTCACTTCATACCAAAAATGGCCAGCTCCTCTACCACCAAAGTGAAAGCCACTTTAACCTGTGATATTTGTGGACGAGATTGTCTCTCCAAAATAGGACTCCACAGCCACAAAGGAAAAGTGTTTGAGATGAACCATAGTAGCTCTACAACTGAAGGAAAGCCAACAATATTAATATATTTTAGTTGTCATAAACATTTTTTTGCTATCTTATAAAAAGGATATTGTTTTGTCATGTGGTATGCATGCTGGACTGTCATTCAGTCGGCCCTGGGTTCATACCTTGCCCGCTGCCATCCCCTGTCATCCTGTGGGAGGTTTGGACTAGGAAGAATTATCTTTAACTCTGAAGGATCATCCGAAACATGTAAAACAAAAAAACAATTTAAATAGATGGTCACCTAAAATGTTACTATATAAAAACATAAATGCACATTAGTATAAGCTCAAACATAACAAAAAACTAAGAATAGAAAAGTAACAAAAAAATAGATTTTCTTTGTGCTCCCCAACAATAAAATCACAAATGGTATGTTCACTTTTGAAATAAATTTTTAAACATAACAAAAAACTAAGAATAGAAAAGTTAAAAAAAAAAAAAAAGATTTTCTATGTGCTCTCCAGCAATAAAATCACAAATGGTATGTTCACTTTTAAAATAAATTTTGTTTGACATCAGGGCTATGATGATGACTGCCTGTGATGTAGCAGCCATCACCAAGCCATGGAAAATTCAAAAAGAGATAGCCCAGCTTGTGACGGCAGAATTCTTTGAACAAGGCGACATTGAAAAAACTCAACTAGGAGAAAAGCCGATAGTAAGTAGTATTGACAACATTTATAATCACCTAACACTTTTGATTACTAGCTTAAGTAAGTAAGAGTGACTAATTTTTAATGAATAGTTACATACGTGTCTCAATCACTTCACACTTGAGAACCTTAAACCACAATTAGTAAGAAAGGATTTTCAATTAATAGCTCAAATCTTAGCTTACCTACAAAATTACTAAGAAGATAATTACTACATGTATACATTTTACATTTTTAAATTGCTTCTTATCTTCTAGTTATGGAAATAATTACCTATTATACTACTAAGAAGATAATTACTACAAGTATAAATGGGTTAATCAGAGCTTGCTCGGCTATGCAATTAAATTAAGCAAGGGCCACATACATTAATACAAAATGTGGACTCTCTAAAACTAATGTTTGCATATTTTCAACAGGAGATAACTCTGTTAGATTTTTTAGATAACTCTGTTGCATTTTAAAATTCTTACCTTCTAGTTACAGAAATAATTTTAATGGACCTCATTCACCAATCGTAAACAAACAACATTTAGCCACGTGACAATATTAATAAAACAATGAAAATTACGTATCACGTGACAGCCTTTATGGATTGAGTAATTTGTATAGAAGATATAGAAAACCACGTGGCAAAATGTTGTTTGTTTACGATTGGTGACTGAGGTCCATTAATAAAATAATGAATTTTCTTCAGCCTATGATGGACAGAGAGAAAAAAGATGAGCTGCCTAAAATGCAAGTGGATTTCATTGACTTCATATGTGCTCCAGTATATGAGGTAGGCTAGATATTAGAAGTATAGAAGGTAGACATTAGAAGTAGACATTGGAAGTATAAGATGAAATTAGACATTAGAAGTATATGAGGTTGACATTGGAAGTATATAGATCTAGATAAGATAAGATAATTTGTATTGGTCCAATAAAATAGAAATTCTGTTTGACTACAATTAACCACCACATATAAGAGGTAAATATTGGAAGCATATGAGGTAGACATTAGAAGTAGGCCAACATTAAGTAGACATTAGAAGTAGGTCAATATTAAGTAGACATTAAAAGTAGATCAAGATAAGGTAGACATTAGAAGAAGGCCAATATAAGGTAGACATTAGAAGTAGGCCAATAAAAGGTAGACATTAGAAGTAGGCCAATAAAAGGTAGACATTAGAAGTAGGCCAATATGAGGTAGAATTAGAAGTAGGCCAATATGAGGTAGAATTAGAAGTACACCAATATGAGGTAGAATTAGAAGTAGGCCTATATGATGTAGAATTAGAAGTAGGCCAATAAAAGGTAGACATTAGAAGTAGGCCAATATGAGGTAGAATTAGAAGTAGGCCTATATGATGTACAATTAGAAGTAGGCCAATAAAAGGTAGACATTAGAAGTATGTCAATATGAGGTAGAATTAGAAGTAGGCCAATATGAGGTAGACATAAGAAGTAGGCCAATGTGACGTAGACATTAGAAGTAGACCAATGTGAGGTAGACATAAGAAGTAGGCCAATGTGAAGTAGACATTAGAAGTAGACCAATGTGAGGTAGACATTAGAAGTAGGCCAATACAATGTCGACATTAGAAGTAGACCAATATAAGGTAGACATAGGAAGTAGGCCAATGTGGAGTAGACATTAGAAGTAGGCCGATGTGAGGTAGACATTAGAAGTAGGCCAATGTGATGTAGACATTAGAAGTAGACCAATATGAGGTAGACATAAGTAGGCCAATGTGAAGTAGACATTAGAAGTAGACCAATGTGAGGTAGACATTAGAAGTAGACCAATGTGAGGTAGACATAGGAAGTAGGCCAATGTGAAGTAGACATTAGAAGTAGACCAATATGATGTAGACATTAGAAGTAGACCAATATGAGGTAGACATTAGAAGTAGGCCAATGTGAAGTAGACATAAGAAGTAGGCCAATGTGAAGTAGACATTAGAAGTAGACCAATGTGAGGTAGACATAAGAAGTAGGCCAATGTGAAGTAGACATTAGAAGTAGACCAATGTGAGGTAGACATTAGAAGTAGGCCAATACAATGTCGACATTAGAAGTAGACCAATATAAGGTAGACATTAGAAGTAGGCCAATGTGAAGTAGACATTAGAAGTAGGCCGATGTGATGTGGACATTAGAAGTAGGCCAATGTGAGGTAGACATTAGAAGTAGACCAATATGATGTAGACATAAGTAGGCCAATGTGAAGTAGACATAAGAAGTAGGCCAATATGAGGTAGACATTAGAAGTAGACCAATGTGAGGTAGACATAGGAAGTAGGCCAATGTGAAGTAGACATTAGAAGTAGACCAATGTGAGGTAGACATTAGAAGTAGACCAATGTGAGGTAGACATAGGAAGTAGGCCAATGTGAAGTAGACATTAGAAGTAGACCAATGTGAGGTAGACATTAGAAGTATGCCAATACAATGTAGACATTAGAAGTAGACCAATATAATGTAGACATAAGAAGTAGGCCAATGTGAAGTAGACATAAGAAGTAGGCCAATGTGAGGTAGACATTAGAAGTAGACCAATCTGAGGTAGACATTAGAAGTAGGCCAATACAATGTAGACATTAGAAGTAGACCAATATAAGGTAGACATAAGAAGTAGGCCAATACAATGTAGACATTAGAAGTAGACCAATATAAGGTAGACATTAGAAGTAGGCCAATACAATGTAGACATTAGAAGTAGACCAATATAAGGTAGACATAAGAAGTAGGCCAATACAATGTAGACATTAGAAGTAGACCAATACAATGTAGACATTAGAAGTAGACCAATATAATGTAGACATTAGAAGTAGGCCAATGTGAAGTAGACATAAGAAGTAGGCCTATGTGAAGTAGACATAAGAAGTAGGCCAATGTGAAGTAGACATAAGAAGTAGGCCATTGTGAGGTAGACATTAGAAGTAGGCCATTGTGAGGTAGACATTAGAAGTAGGTCAATGTCAAGTAGACATAAGAAGTAGGCCAATGTGAGGTAGACATTAGAAGTAGACCAATCTGAGGTAGACATTAGAAGTAGGCCAATACAATGTAGACATTAGAAGTAGACCAATATAAGGTAGACATAAGAAGTAGGCCAATACAATGTAGACATTAGAAGTAGACCAATATAAGGTAGACATTAGAAGTAGGCCAATACAATGTAGACATTAGAAGTAGACCAATATAAGGTAGACATAAGAAGTAGGCCAATACAATGTA
>JAZGLO010001174.1:0-16964 GCA_036873155.1 Biomphalaria sudanica | reverse complement strand
AGTACTCATCCACCATTGTAATAAGAAATAAAGGAACACTGAAGAGTAACCTAAAACAAGGCTTTATTAAACTAGAACGACACATGAAGTGACGAAAGAGACTTGGATAGTAGCACACTAAATCAATGTTGTGAACACATTCTCACGACGTTACACAAACATAAACAAATACTAACTATTTCACCACATTCACCCCGCCTAGAATTAAAATAGCAAGTATAGTAATATAGTAGGCCATAGCATAAATAAAAAAGAGAATGCCAGTGCCTGCAATACAATAGATCAATAAATAGTGTCGAAATATTAGTTTCTCTTGTAAACAATAATGAGGAGTGATACAAAGAAACATAAAAACCAGTATCTGTAGTAGGACGTATAAACAATTACTAGTATCAGTAGCAAGGGATAAACAATGCCAGTTTATGTAGTCAGTATAAGTCTAGTAATAGAGAAACAACTCTAGACTCTATAGTTCGGTCTGGTTCTTCTCTCTCTTAAGTTGTAACGGGGTTGACTATCATGCTCTACAGTTTGGGAGTCACTAATGAGTTCCTGAGCGTCAAGTGGGGTATGATGGTTCTGTGTATTTTCAAGAGGAAGCGCTCGGAGATCCTCAGAGCCTTCCAGGGGTTCTTTCCTTTCTTGTATCACCGTAGGGGTGTTGACTGGTACTTCCATGTTTTGAGCTTCTGGAGGATATTCATTATCCTCACCCTGAGCGAAGAACGAAGGTTCACTTGTTGTTGTGGATGGGGAGGGGTTGGGAGCCAAGCGTCTTAGAGAGACTGTCTCCTCTTTACCGCTGGGCAACCGTACCACGGCATATTGGGGGTTACACATCAGTAACTCGACTTCTTCCGTGAGAGGATCATACTTTGAAGATCTGTTCTCTCTTCTCAGCAACACTCGACCTGGGCTGGATAGCCAAGTGGGGATAGATATCCCGAAGGAGGATTTCCGGTTGAACCGGAAAACTCTCTCATGTGGAGTTTCGTTTGTTGCCGTAGATAGTAATGATCTAATCGAGTATAGGGCCTGGTTCAAGACAAGTTCCCATCTTGAGATCGGGAGATCGAGGTCTTTCAGTGCTAAAGTAACAGCGTTCCATAGAGTTTTGTTTAGTCGTTCAATTTGCCCGTTGCCTGAAGGATTAAAAGCGGTTGTTCTACTTGTAGCTATTCCCCTCTCGTGCAGAAAGGATTGCACCTCCTTCGACATAAAGGACGTACCTCTGTCGGAATGGACGTATTCTGGCATCCCAACTAAGGAAAACAGCTGATTTAAACACTTTATGACAGTAGATGAGGACATATCGGGACATGGGTAGGCAAATGGGAAGCGTGAGTACTCATCCACCATTGTTAATAAATATTTATTGTGAGTAGCAGATGGGAGTGGCCCCTTAAAATCGATGCTTACTCTCTGAAATGGTTGGGTAGCCTTGATGAGGGTGCCTGAAAACTGTTTAAAGAATCTAGGCTTCAGTTCAGCGCAAGTTTTACATTGGTTTACCACTTTGCGGACGTCCTCGCAGGAAAAAGGTAAGTTCTTAGTCCGAACGAAATGGAGGAGTCTCGTGACCCCTGGGTGGCAGAGGTTGTTGTGTAACAGTTTGAGGTCTTCTCCAGTCATTGCTGACGCAAAGTGGTTTCTTGAAAAGGTATCCGCCGCAGCGTTTTGTTTCCCGGGTCGATATACGACGTCATATTGGAAACAACTAAGCTCTAGTCGCCATCTTTGTATCTTTTCGTTTTTGATCTTGCCCTTGTTTTGCTGGTCAAACATAAAGGACACTGAGCGTTGATCTGTAAACAATGTGAAAGGTCTACTGATGAGGTAATGTTGCCATTTTCTCAGGGCTTCTACGATAGCGTATGCTTCCTTTTCAACTGCAGAGTGTCTGCGTTCACTATTAGTGAGTGTTCTTGAAAAGAAGGCGACAGGACGGCCGTCTTGATTAAGAGTGGCGGCGATCGCGATGTCAGAGGCATCTGTTTCGACTATTAGTGGTCGATTATAATCTATCGTCGACACAACAGCGTTTTCAAGTTCATGTTTTAGCTGTTTTAAAGCTTCCTGTACTTGTTCAGGGAGAGGAAAGGTTTTGTTGTTCACCAATAAATGGATCTTGTTGGAGAAATTTGGGATCCATTGAGAATAATAGGACAGTAGTCCAATCACCCGCTTTTGTGATTTCATGTCTTGTGGTGGAGGTAGATTTCTCAACGCTTGAAATCTTTCGGGGTCTGGTCTTAATTGCCCTTGTGAGATTTCGTAACCTAGGAGGCATACTTTATCAGTCGCAATAGCACTTTTATCATCGTTGAATGTGATACCGTACTTTTTAGCGGCGTTGAGAAATCTTTGTAGATTCTGGTCATGGCTACTGGAGTCACGTCCGCAGATGGTAACGTTATCCACGTAAGCGAACGTATCCTGTAGCCCTTCCTCCTCAATTATGGTGTTGATCGTCCTTTGAAATGCAGCAACTCCGTTTGTCACTCCAAAAGGAATGCGGCAAAACTGATAAAGCTTTCCGCAAGCCTCGAACGCCGTGTACTGCTTTTCATCATCCCTGATAGGTATCTGGTGATAAGCGCTTTTGAGGTCAAATGTACTGTATATTGAGTATTTAGATATTTCCTGCACCAGTTCATCAACTTTTGGCACGGGGTACGCGTCGAGGTAAGTGAATCGATTGATGGTTTGACTATAGTCGATAACCATTCTCTTTTTGTGCCTTTCATTCGTTGTTACAATTATTTGAGCTCTCCACGGGGACGTGGAAGGTTCAATAATTTTGTGAGATAGAAGTCTCTTGATTTCAGTTTGAATGAATTTGGAGTCAGGCATAGAATATTTTCTAGATTTAGTGGCTATGGGGTGGCAGTTAGGAGCAAGATTAGCGAAGAGGTGAGGGGCTTCAACTCGTGCAGCTTTCAGCGTACAGACCTGAAGAGTGCTTCGTTTTCCCTCAAATGGGATCATCAGTTTTTCGTGCTGGCTGATGAAATCTAGTCCTAAGATTACATCAGATACTAGTCCGTCTAGTAGTGAGAGCTTCACACTTTCGTATTGTTCGTCTTTGTACTTTATTTTGGCGAAAATATGTCCGTGAGTAGTGCGAGAAAGATGTGTAGAGGCCATGTAGATTCTGTTTCTGGACATTTCTAATTTCCATTTGTACCTTTTAGCAATTGAAGAAGATATATAGCTTTCACTGCTCCCCGTATCTACGAGAGCCTTCAATGGTACTCCATTGACCAGTATTGAAATTGTAGATTTAGTAAGGCCGGACGCTGGTGTCGATGCCCAGGAAGATCCAACGGTTGTAGTCCGTGACGTCTCATCATCCGCTTTCACTATGGCTGAGGTTATAGATTTGAGTGTCTGTCTGGTCGATCTACAGACTTTTTGAAAATGACCCCTCTTGCCGCACAAGTTGCATGTAGCGTCACGGGCTGGACATCTAAAGCGTTGATGTGGGCTGTATCCACAAAAGAAGCATCTTTTACTAGTCGCCGCACTCACCTCATGTTCTAGTTTTGTTGTTGGAGAAAGGCTCTCCACGTCGGCGCTGGCTCCACATGGAGTTTCAGAGTAGATGTTATACGCCATGGCATGGTTATGGGCATATTCAAGTTGTCTTGCCTCTTCATAGGCACTCTGTAGAGTTAGAGTAGATTTCTCTAAGAGTCGCAGCCTTATGCTGTTTGAAGCCAGTCCAGTAATGAAGGCGTCTCTTACGAAGATATCTCTGTGTTCTTCAGCGGTGACAGCTTTGAAGTCACAGTCTTTGGCCATACTTTTAAGCTTAAGTAGGAAGGAGTCAACGGTTTGTCCGTTCTCTTGTCGACATAGAGTTATCATGTGCCGTGCAAAAATTTCGCTTTTAGGTTTCACGTAGACATTTTGTAGAACTTTGATTGATTCTTCGAACGTTGTACACTCACTTATGTACTGAAATACGCTCGAAGAAACGTAGTTTTCAAGTAGTTTCTTTTTGTCAATCTCGCAATGAGAGACTGAGGAGATGAAATTCTCAAATGTTCTGAGCCAGTGCAGCCACTTCTCGGCAGCCGATGGCGTGCTAGGTTCTATGTCTAGCTCTTTTGGCCTAAATAGACGCTCCATTTATATTACAATTTTTACTTACAGACTGAGAATAGTGTTGAACGAAAATCCAAATAAGATACACGAGACACATAGATCCATAGAATTGAAAATTTCTAGTTTAATAAATTGTAATAAGAAATAAAGGAACACTGAAGAGTAACCTAAAACAAGGCTTTATTAAACTAGAACGACACATGAAGTGACGAAAGAGACTTGGATAGTAGCACACTAAATCAATGTTGTGAACACATTCTCACGACGTTACACAAACATAAACAAATACTAACTATTTCACCACAGTTGTCCTTTGAGTTTTTAAATATTATATTTTTTTAAAATATCTTTTCTTATTTTTCTTATTATATTATAGCCATTTGAAGTCCGCATCACAATCGACAGGGTTACTAGAGCGATTGGATCGATGACCTGCTAACTAGTGTAAAACAAAAGAAAAGGAAACCAAATCTCTATGGCCTTATTACAAGGTTCATAGGGGCTTGCAAGGATCTTCCTTCAAAGAACAGTACCAGGAAAATGAAGAAAAAGAGGCAGAAAGTGCTCGGAAGACAACATATAAGAATGCCATTGAAAGAGGTTTTATCCAAGGCAAAAGACCGAGAGGAATGGAGAAAGACGGTTGACAAATTTTGTGTGTTGCCCCAACAGTCCAACAGACTATGGGATAGAAGAAGATGAAGGCTATAGCGCTCCTATAACAGGATACGAGTATTCTGAGCCACTGACTTGACCATGTTGGGGAAAAGCATTATAAGATAAGCTAGAAGATTTCCGTACATTTCTATATTAAACACAATTAATTAATTAGGAATAATAGTTAAACGAATTGGTTAATTTTTAGATTTGATTTATGTGTTGTCATCGACAATAAATAATTGTGCAAAGTTTTAACTTGATTCGAGAATAGGAAGTGGGAGAAATAACGTGTAAAATATTTTGACCTGACAGACAGACCAGACTGACAGACATACTTTATAGAAGCGATGTAAAATGAAAAGCCGGGCAAGCTAATGTAAATCTTCAGAATATATGCCAATAAACATGTCAGGCAAGGGACGTAAATCTGAACTAATTTTTTATATATAGAACAAACTTCAGCGAGGAATTTCTAATTTAGGTCAAACCCTGGAAAAAAACATTGCAAGCACTAGATCTATGTTTATTCTCTGTTTTTGTAATAGATGTGTTAAGTCGTAAGCAGTGGTTGTTAGATCTAGAACGGTGAGACAATACCGCCAAGTAAAAAAACAAAGTAAAGTTCCCCTTTCTATGAGGCAGATAATGTTTAAAGTCATCTGTTTCTTTGGCCAACAGTTAACTAGCAGGATGTCATGTGGCCAACACAACGACCAACCGCCTTTACTTTCCCCATTAGAGTTGGGTGGACTCAGAGGCGCCCTAAAAATCCCGAAATTCAAAATCCCAGTTTTCACCGAGATTTGAACCCAGGATTCAGGTTCGTAAGCCAAGCGCTTAACCACTCACTCACCGCGCCCCCACTGCAGCAAAGTGCTTAAAAAGGCAGGTAAAACATTGAACAAGTGTGTCCGTCATAATGATTTAACGACCAACTTTCTCATCAAATGAAGCTTAATGAAGCTGAAACCACTTTTTGTTTCCTCAACTATTGACAGGTAACCATTCGAGCGCCCTTAAAATGCCGAGATTTGAACATGGAACCCTTCAGGTCAAAACCAAGCGATTTACCACTTGGCCTTCACGTAAGTTTATATTTACTTACTGAGGATAGCTAGAGGGAGAGAGAGAGAGAGTCCACCCAGCTCGAATGGGTACCTTATATTAGTTGGGTAAAGTAAAGGCGTTTGGTCGTAGTCCATGACACCATCGTTAACCGTGGGCCACGGAAACAGATGACCTTTATGTCATAAGCCATAAAGATCGCCTTGTCCGCTATACGAAGAATTGCTTATTCATTCACAGTAGATGTGTGAACGCTTGATGCAAGCTATATCACACTTCCATATGGATATCCATCCTTTTGAAGGCTACAACTACATTCATATACATTAACACAATGTCACACATACAAATACAGCGGGAACCCTTTGAATGTCACGATACTATTACTTGTAACTCAAGAAAATATTAAGAAACAGGAACAGACACAAAGTAGAGCAGCGAGATTCATAAGCAATGAATTTTCACACTTGACTAGAGTAACACCATTAGTAAAATCACTAAATTTAGAAAGCCTTCAGGACAGAAGACTCAAAAGTAAAGTAGCAATTATACATAAAACGCTGAACCATAATCTTCAAATACAAAAACAAAATTTAATAAAATACTCTGAAAGACACAAAAATAAAGGCACATTCCTCGTCCCATATGCTAGGACAAATTTGTACAAATACTCTCTCTTCCCTAGTGCTAATAGAGCATGGAATGGGTTACCTAAGCCAGCCAGGAAAATCAGTGACTTGGCAGAATTTAAGTCATTGGTTAACATGCCTGACTAGATGCATGACGCGTAGGACGTAGTCATCTTTTGTTTTTGAAGTAACGTCTGCATTTTATAAGATAATAAGATAAGAGATAAGTGGATTGATAGCAATTTAAAAAAGTTGCTAAGAGTCTGAATTCGAACTCGGACCTCGATACTGGAAGGCCGACATGTTTGCCACGAGCTATTCAAGACAAGTACTTATAAAAATAGAAAGATTTATAGTCTATTGTTAGCTAAACAATTGAAGCGAACGACCAAATTATTTATACAAGGCATATTTCCCCTTTGCTCAGTGTACAGTTTCTATCTACAACAAAACAAAGATGTACCCCAGGCAGACATACAAAATATGTGGGAAAAACAACTTTGTAGAACAAATCTGAATTTCTATGCATATTTTGTTGACAAATCTGAATTTCTATGCATATTTTGTTGACAAATCTGAATTTCTATGCATATTTATTCACAAATCTCTTTATCTTACAATACGCTTTTGTGTGTGCCAGATATTGCTTTGCTCTTAATATCTGTTGCCTGAGTGGAAGTCTTCTTTCATGTTTCTTTGAATCTACCTTGCGCTTTGAACTGCCACTTGAAATGTGATTTGCAAAATTTAGTTTTGCATAGCGTTAAATGGATAACTGTAATACCTTCTAAACATTTACTTTACTGTTCAGTACTACAGTTTAATTTGCAGTCTTTTTTTTTTACAGTTTGTTTGGTGCTGGTAAAATGTTGTGTTGTGTTTTGAAACTCTGACATAAGCCTAGCTGAAAGTATGCGTTGATAAAGGCCTCAATTTTCAGTGAGAGATCGACAAAAAATAACGCACACAGAGACAAAATAATTAGTACACAGCGCAGAGCCACTAATAAGTGGCAAAGAGCTTTTGTGGATGGTAGCTGTCCAAAAAGCAGCCATCTTGATTGCCTCATTAATCATTTCCTCTGACCCCATTTTTTTCCCCAATCCGGTCGCACTGACGTATATAAGAAGACACTCAACAGTTTACTAGAGTGCTGCCGTCTTGTTATAAGGTAAATACATTTCTGAACTGCTTGACAATGCCTGTCTTTTTCTCGGAAGTATTTTTAGAAAAAAAAAAAGAATAAATAATTTAAGGAAGTCAAGCTGGAAAGTTTTTGTCTATTACCGTAATCTAAAAAGAAGCGAAGAAAAAAATCTCATTTTCCAGGATGCTAAAAATGAATTGTTGAGAGGTTAATAACTTATCATCACTACTATTCTTCACTAATTTGGCTTGTCCACATTTATAATTGAATGCATTGGCAGAATGATTGCAATTACAGCCTATCTGGCAAGCTTTTTTCTATACAATAACACTTAAAAACTTGGCATGCATCTACGTAATTACCTGGCGAGCTAACGATCGCTTCTTTTTTTTCACGGGCCTTAAAATTAGAAAAAGAAAGAAAAGAGTAATCGGAGGAGATACAAAAAAGTAAGTGAGGACTTGCTTTGGGGCAACTGTCCATTTCGAAATGTCCTCCTCTCTCAAACTCAGTCCCTCTTTTATCAAACAATATTAATCATTCCCCCTTCGTTCTGTAGACCTGGGGGCGAGTTGACTCCCCTGCTCTTAGATATATCTATGAGCCTAAGGCTTACAGGAAGATTTGATGGGGCTTAGTTATCTCCTTCTCCCCCCCCCCCATACCCCAAACCAGCCCCTCTTTTTGTTTTGCGTATCTTTTTCAATAAATTATGTTACTAGTACAAAAGCCCGACATGGAAGTAACCACTGAAAGCTATCCGCCTTTTTTACTCGCCCGGAAATGCAAACCATTCTAAATTCTTAAGAGTTAAATTGCATAGAAAAAAAAACAACACAGTCACTAGCCAAGCTGGCAACTGTTCAAAGTCTATTATCTGGCATTAATATTTTTCGCCTGGGGCGCCAAGACTGGTTTACTACTAGTAGCTAATTGAGGTGTGGGGGGGGGGGGGCAGCCACCCAGGGCACCGGAGCGTAACAGGTATCAAAATGGTTATCAACACACTACATGAAATATATCATATATCGCAATGTCTGAAATGGGAACTTTACATGAAAAATCACAGAGCGCAATGTCTGAAATGGGAACTTGAAATAGGATAGATCGCAAGGTCTGAAAGAAGAACGTTGCATGAAATATCATAGATTGCAAGGTCTGAAATGGAAACTTAACATTAAATATCATAGATCCCAATGTCTGAAATGGGAAATACATGAAACATCATAGATCGCAAAGTCTGAAAGGAGAACTATACATGAAATACATATATTTTTTTGGTTATAAATTGATCCTTGATGAATTTCGGTCACAATACACCGGTACGGCGTACCGGCACCTTTTTCAATGTGGGGGGAAAATTATTACTTTTCTTGTATTTTAACGTTTATTATCATTTATTTGTAGTTAAAAGTAGTAGTTAAAAGTTAGGCAATCCATCACTGAGTACCGGCACCTAATTATTGCGTACCGACACCTATATTTTACAAAAGAAGCACTGTATATGTATATACAAATATAGCCTTATTTTATAATATATATACATATATATTTTTTGCTGGCGACTGTTGATTATTTGGAGATGAGGCGGAGGTCACCGGCAGGTCCTGCTATCCCTGACGTCTGGTACTCTCTGCACGACATCGTCTAGACTTCTATGTTTCAAATTACTCTTGACTGCTCTCTCTCTCTCTCTCACTCACACACACACACACAAAAACACGTATTCACGCAGTATAAAAATCACATCTATATTTATTATTTAAACCCAGTGCATTTACTGCATCCAATAAATAGGGTTAAAATATTCAACTTCAATGTGCCAGATTTTTCTAAGTGAGTTAGAAACGGTAAGCTTGCTGGAATCAATAAGAGATGGGACAAGCTGGCCGTTCACTTCATGATGAAGTACTTTAATATTAGCCAGAGTTTTCTGCAGCTCCAGGCTACTGGGTTCTGCATTGAATTTTGTTAGTGACAAGTCGTAAGTAGGACATCGATTTAAGTAAACTTCTCAGCAAGTAGAAAATGTATTTTGGCATGATTTCGATTCCGCACCAGAGACGCTAGACAAGGCAGGCATATAGTCTAGAAGCAACACTATAAATATTCAACTTCTAAAATCTAGATCTAAAATCTAAACATTGTATTTTCAACTGAGCAATTAAGATATAACTAAATAAGACATACAGTTAGATCTATCAGACGAGTTGCGGCAATAAATAGAAAAAAAACCCCAGTGGTGAACGTTGTATTTTGTTTTCAATTTAAAGGGGTCACTTTAGACGAATCTTCTAAAAATATATATAATTCTCTACGTCGCCCAACCACGCAAGACAAGACAGCACGCACGCCGACTCTTTAACCCTCGATGAAAAAGTCATGGAAAGATAACTCTTTTATTTCTGCAGGTCGGACGTAACTTTCGCAGCGACAGAGAGCGCGGCTCAGAAAAAAAAAGGGGGGGGGGGAGAACAAGTAATCTTCTCACTAAATAGCGGCGTATGCTTTGTCGCGGGTCGGCTCGTTCCAAATAAATTAGTGAATACATGTCAGCATAATGACGTAAAGGTCAAATTACGACATAAATATGAATATAAGGCTATACAGGTCCATATAGTGACCTACAGGTGACCACAATGATATGAGATCATAATGAAAAAAAAAAGATAAATTGCGTAACAAATAAAGTGTAATTTTTGTTTTAAATGTTTCAGATGTTTTTTTTTTTTTTTGTTTTGTGACGGTACGCACAGGTACGGCGTACTGACAATGTGAAGAAAAAAGTTATGACGTTTCTTGTATTTTAACGTATATTATTAATTTATTAGTAGTTAAGAGTTAGGCAATTCATCACTGAGTACCGGCACCTTTTTTTATTTTCCCACAAAAAGCACTGTATATAATATATATTAAAGATCTGGCACATTGTGGGTTGTTTATACATACGTAGTAGGCCTAGTAGCAAGGTCATCTGGCTTACATCTGCGTGCCTCTACTCCATCCTAGACGCAGATACACACTGTACACACAGTTCCCTGCATTTAATTGTTGATCGTAATTGACTTGACCTGTTCGCTCCTCTGTTCTGTGACCAGATTGCTCAATAATAGCCTCTGGTCATGATCTGAACGATGTCATTAGCCATTTCGCTGGCACAAGAGAGAGGGAAGGGGAGGGGGGGACCAGACGTTTGCTTTTGAAAGTGGAGAGTCATAAGGCCCAAAGGGGACAAATAACTTTATGTGCCCAGACTTGAAAAACAGGCAGTGTCGTAGCCATTTAAAAAACAAAACAAAACAGGAGGGTCGTAGAGCATTGCGCGTGGTTGTCCGCTAGGTGGCGTTATAGTCAATCAAAAAGGAGGAAGGCGCTACAAAAAGAAAAAAAAAGTAGCTTTTCAGAGCATACTTCCTGTTTGCCAGGGATCAAATTTCCTTTGTTCCACCCTTGACATTTCCTTTGTTCCATCCTTGACATTTCCTTTGTTCCATCCTAAACATTTCCTTTGTTCCATCCTAAACATTTCCTTTGTTCCACCCTTGACATTTCCTTTGTTCCATCCTAAACATTTCCTTTGTTCCACCCTTGACATTTCCTTTGTTCCATCCTAAACATTTCCTTTGTTCCATCCTTGACATTTCCTTTGTTCCGTCCTAAACATTTCCTTTGTTCCATCCTAAACATTTCCTTTGTTCCACCCTTGACATTTCCTTTGTTCCACCCTTGACATTTCCTTTGTTCCACCCTTGACATTTCCTTTGTTCCAACCTTGACATTTCCTTTGTTCCACCGTTGACATTTTCTTTGCTCCATCCTTGACATTTTCTTTGTTCCATCCTTGACATTTCCTTTGTTCCACCCTTGACATTACCTTTGTTCCACCTTTGACATTTCCTTTGTTCCATCTTTGACATTTCCTTTGTTCCATCCTAAACATTTCCTTTGTTCCATCCTAAACATTTCCTTTGTTCCACCCTTGACATTACCTTTGTTCCACCCTTGACATTGCCTTTGTTCCATCCTAAACATTTCCTTTGTTCCATCCTTGACATTTCCTTTGTTCCATCCTAAACATTTCCTTTGCTCCATCCTTGACATTTCCTTTGTTCCATCCTAAACATTTCCTTTGTTCCATCCTAAACATTTCCTTTTGTTCCACCCTTGACATTTCCTTTGTTCCATCCTAAACATTTCCTTTGTTCCACCCTTGACATTTCCTTTTGTTCCACCCTTGACATTGCCTTTGTTCTTTGTTCAAACTCTCTCCCAATCTTCCTATTTTCATTTTCTTACTTTTGCTTTAGAACTTCCATTAAATGTCTTTATCGTTTCTTCACTTACTGCATTTCAAAAAGTCTAAATGTAAAGAGCAGATTACTCTGCTCAACATCTAGTGGGAAACAACCCACTAGACTGCGCCCCCAAAAGGTATACAAATCTGGCCGCAACCTCCTTGAAAGGGACACATTATTTCACGCGGGAGGTTGACGGGAAGACGGGGCTATGAAACTGTTGCATTAATGTCCTGTGTGTGTGTGTGAGTGTATCCTGCAGTCCATAGAATATTACATGACTTTTCAAAGCAAAGATCGGACTCACGGTTATCTTTGAGTTCATTAAGATGGCGTTCATCTTCGACCAGGAAAACGTTAAATTAATGAGAGGCAGGCTGAACAGGTTCTGGACAGGACGCTATAACAAGAGGCTTGACCCCCATGACTTGACCCCAATCGAAGTTGTGAAGAAGAGAATGTCAGCGAGGAAAAAAGAGGCAAAAAAACGCAACACATCAAACCATCTGAATCAGGGGCTCAGCTACTAGTCAACTGCATTGCATTAGATTCTCCCATGGCGACGATTCAACAGAACACATTCTTGAACAGTGAACATGAAATCGTGCACATCACAGTGTACACAGAAACTAAGATAAGATAATATTATCGGTCCAAATGAATTGAAATTCAGACTGACTACAAATTAAGCATCACTACCATTACAATAACAATATAGTTGCAGACACGAACAGCATTGACACACGAAAATCACACACAAAAAAAAAACACGACCAGCGCTTTATGCATTAGGCTTCGTTGTACTTTTCGTTGACAAGTGACATTGAAACACCCTAAGCTGAAAGCGGAGTAAAGGATTTTTTAAACCCTCCGTGTACCAGAGGCCCCCTTCTCTCAGCCTTAATGGAGAGGAGACAAACACTTTGTTCAGATCTGATGTAACTGTGGTTCAATAGTTCCAAACAGTCTTGAGGGATTTTCTGCATTTATTTTTTTTTGAAAAGGCGTCTTCCATGAAGTAGTTTCACAATAGATGGTAGCTGTGTTAGGGTGAGATGCTTTTTTTAATTAGTCTTTCCAATCGTTCTCTTCGAGCCATTGGATTGTGTTTATCTTTGTGTTTACACATAATAAGATTGTGTTCATCTTTGTTTATACAAAATAAGATTGTGTTCATGTTTGTGTTTATACAAAATAAGATTGTGTTCATCTTTGTTTATACAAAATAAGATTGTGTTCATCTTTGTTTATACATAATAAGATTGTGTTCATCTTTGTGTTTATACAAAATAAGATTGTGTTCATCTTTGTTTATACATAATAATATTGTGTTCAGCTTTATGTTTATACAAAATAAGATTGTGTTCATCTTTGTTTATACATAATAAGATTGTGTTCATCTTTGTGTTTATACAAAATAAGATTGTGTTCATCTTTGTTTATACATAACAATATTGTGTTCAGCTTTATGTTTATACAAAATAAGATTGTGTTCATCTTTGTTTATACATAATAAGATTGTGTTCATCTTTGTGTTTATACAAAATAAGTCTACGTGCATTTGTATGTTTATACAAAATAAGATTGTGTTTATCTTTGTGTTTATTCTAAATAAGATTGTGTTCATCTTTGTGTTTATACAAAAATAAGATTGCGCTCATCTCCAATCACAAAAGAGAAGCTTCTCTGCTTCACAATCTCTGGCATCTCCATCAGAGCAACCTTTTCGATAAGGTAATAAATAATGTACTACATGTCCTTAATTCAGAGTAGCAGACGCCAACGCCTGCTGACCAGAACAGAGGGTTGTGTACCCTTGACAAATAGAAGGATGTCATCTATTGCTCTTCACAATATAAATTACCTCCCCTTTATCGTCTGACAGATTTCATTGCTGTACACCCAGAACCAATCAGATATTCTCCAATATTTCATTTTTTTTTACTTTGTTGTAAAATGCTTGCTCCCTTCTCTCCCCCAATATTTGCATTTCGAAGAAAAAATTTATCCGTTTTCTCATCATAACAAACGAAACTTCTCCATTTTATGCATTTTTTCAAAAGCTCATTGAATATCATGAAGAGGAACAAGTAGAAAGGTTATCGTGACCTCTGATACAAATCGCTGGGATTTACAGTACATATAAATATTTATCTTGTATATGCAATGCAGGCAAGAAAACACAAATTACGTTTTTAAGAGAATAAAGAGCTAAAACGCAATCTCTTTCGATAAAGAGCCAAGAGGCAGTTCCTATAAAACAACGACTTAGCGAGTTTAAGTAACTGATTAACATGCCTGAATAGATTAGCACATGAAATGCGTAGGACATAATTTTCTTCTTGTTTCAACTCACTCTGTCTTTTTGTCGGTCTGGTAAATAGTTTGTACACATGATTTCTTACACACTCAATCTCGGATCAAACTGAAATTTCGCACAATTCTTTTACCTGACAACACAAGAATCAATAAAAAAAACATTAACCAATTAGTTAATTATCTATTTGTACTTAATTATTTTGTTTGGTATATTGAACAAGGGAAAGAAATTGTGGCGGTATACGTTGAATTAGTCCCCTTGAGGCCCTGATTGAACATTTTTTTTTAAACATTTAAGAAACGATCATGTAAACATTCACCAAGATACCCCCTTCCCTACCGGTCCAGTCACGTGATGGGATCATAGCGCATCGAGAAAGCTAAGAGCTAAACAAAAACAATTGGTTTCTAATCGCACAGATGTATGTATCGAGGTCAATCACATAGATAGTTACATGACTTATCCAAACTAATTGCTATAATTACACTTAATATAAGCTTTATATTTCAAAAGGTATTTTTTGAAGTGTTTTTAATTTTATATTGAAAGGACATCTGTATTTTATGGGATGAAATGGGAGGATAGAAATACGTACGTTGAGGTTAACTCCTAACTGGTAGCTTCCATATGTATACCTATCCTTATAGTTCCGCGAAAAAATAGCTTTAGGATCCAAAAAAAACTGTACTAATACTAGTTTGTTTGTTTTTGAATATTTAAAATAAAATAAATGCAGTACTTGGTAATGCAATAATATAAAAGTAGTAAATACGTTGACTAGGTTAAAAAAAACAGAGATCACTTAGTTGAAGAAACAGAGACCAACACACACAAAAAAAGGCATGCATTACAAATAGGAAAGTCAGATGGAAAAAAAAAAAAGCGTTACCTCCACTTTTCGAAGCGGTTCACTAGTATTATCTCCCTTGCCAGCCTGCCGGAACTGGTTGCTAGGATCCTAAGGAAATAAAAATGTTGGAATCAAAGACTAACGATTCAAGAAAGTCAACAATGACGTCACAAGTGTTCCGAAGAGAAAAAAAAACAACAACTCTACTTTTGGTTACGTCTCATCAGTTCAGGTCCTATAGCAACAAATCTGTATTTAGCACTGACTTTGTCTTGAAACAGTCTTGGAACATAGTCATGTAAGTTTAAACATAGCCTTGTAATGTCTTCTCACTTTCTGTTGTACTAGAGTCGTGTACTTAAGCTCTGTAACTTAGTCTTGTAACTCTGTCTTGTAACTTATTCCTGTAGTTCAGTGATTCCCAAAGTGGGGTACGCGTAACCCCAGGCCCCAGGGGTACGCGTTGCACCTCATTAACTAGGTTGATTTCTTTAAATACCCAGTTATTATGTTCTGTTAACAAATTAAAGTGTGGTGGGGGGGGGGGCGAGGAGTACTCAGCTTTACAAATATTATAAAAGGGGTACACATAGGTCAAAAGTTTGGGAAACACTGCTGTAGCTTAGTCCTGTAACTTAGCCAAGTAACTTAGTCTTGTAACTTAGTACTGTAACTTTAGTCCTGTAAATTAGTCCTGTGACTTAAGTCTTGTAACTTAGCCCTACGTAACTTAGTCTTTAATCTTTCTATTGCATTTTACGGTAACATTCAGTTGTAATCACTGATGATAAGGTCACACACAAAAAAATTAATAAAAGAAAAGCCACACAGCAGTTTCAGATCTAAAGCAAATCCTAGCTTTAATATGATTCAAGTTATTACATCAACGAATCTGTCCCATTAATATGTCTTAACTCTTTCTCTCCTAACTGACGATACCAACGTTGATTCCATCAGAACGTGTTAAAACAAAAACGGAGAGAAAGAGTTAACGTGATCGAACACTAGAGAAAACAGTCTCTCAATCAAGTAGAAGTGCAGGTATGTATAAACAGAAATATATATAACAAAAAAATTATTACAAGAAAAAAAAAACCCATCTTACTTTGTTGTAAAACTTAACCTATGTTGATTTCAGCTACTCAAACATATATAAATTAATACAACTTTAGCTTTTTATTTTAAAATCTATTTTAGTTCTATAGTGAAATATAATGAATGTTCAAAGTATGTATATTATAGAGATAGACTCAATGCTACAAGTGTGCTAATGGTGGTAATAGTAGATTCAAAGTTTTACTAGTCAGCGAGCGAAGCGAAAAGAGTAAATGAAGTATAAAAAATAAATAGAAAATGGCCCTGGCTTGGCTGAAACTTGCTAAAGGCAACTATTTGGCTGCTAGAGTTTTGGCTGTATTTAATTTGCTAATAAATATTGACCACAAAGTTTTCACTCCTAGTGATCAACGTGTTCACTAGCATTAGAGCCATGCACAGCCCTATTCACATTGCGTACTTTAGTGTGTAAGGCTATTTATAAGCTAGCACAAATCTGATACATTAAGTACGTTAGACTATACAATAGCATAGATTTGTTATATTAAGTACTTTAGACTATACAATAGCATAGATTTGTTATATTAAGTACTTTAGACTATACAATAGCATAGATTTGTTATATTAAGTACTTTAGACTATGCAATAGCATAGATTTGTTATATTAAGTACTTTAGACTATACAATAGCATAGATTTGTTATATTAAGTACTTTAGACTATACAATAGCATAGATTTGTTATATTAAGTACGTTAGACTATACAATAGCATAGATTTGTCATATTAAGTACTTTAGACTATACAATAGCATAGATTTGTCATATTAAGTAC
>JAZGLO010001173.1:0-14216 GCA_036873155.1 Biomphalaria sudanica | reverse complement strand
TAAAACAAAAGAAAAGGAAACCAAATCTCTATGGCCTTATTACAAGGTTCATAGGGGCTTGCAAGGATCTTCCTTCAAAGAACAGTACCAGGAAAATGAAGAAAAAGAGGCAGAAAGTGCTCGGAAGACAACATATAAGAATGCCATTGAAAGAGGTTTTATCCAAGGCAAAAGACCGAGAGGAATGGAGAAAGACGGTTGACAAATTTTGTGTGTTGCCCCAACAGTCCAACAGACTATGGGATAGAAGAAGATGAAGGCTATAGCGCTCCTATAACAGGATACGAGTATTCTGAGCCACTGACTTGACCATGTTGGGGAAAAGCATTATAAGATAAGCTAGAAGATTTCCGTACATTTCTATATTAAACACAATTAATTAATTAGGAATAATAGTTAAACGAATTGGTTAATTTTTAGATTTGATTTATGTGTTGTCATCGACAATAAATAATTGTGCAAAGTTTTAACTTGATTCGAGAATAGGAAGTGGGAGAAATAACGTGTAAAATATTTTGACCTGACAGACAGACCAGACTGACAGACATACTTTATAGAAGCGATGTAAAATGAAAAGCCGGGCAAGCTAATGTAAATCTTCAGAATATATGCCAATAAACATGTCAGGCAAGGGACGTAAATCTGAACTAATTTTTTATATATAGAACAAACTTCAGCGAGGAATTTCTAATTTAGGTCAAACCCTGGAAAAAAACATTGCAAGCACTAGATCTATGTTTATTCTCTGTTTTTGTAATAGATGTGTTAAGTCGTAAGCAGTGGTTGTTAGATCTAGAACGGTGAGACAATACCGCCAAGTAAAAAAACAAAGTAAAGTTCCCCTTTCTATGAGGCAGATAATGTTTAAAGTCATCTGTTTCTTTGGCCAACAGTTAACTAGCAGGATGTCATGTGGCCAACACAACGACCAACCGCCTTTACTTTCCCCATTAGAGTTGGGTGGACTCAGAGGCGCCCTAAAAATCCCGAAATTCAAAATCCCAGTTTTCACCGAGATTTGAACCCAGGATTCAGGTTCGTAAGCCAAGCGCTTAACCACTCACTCACCGCGCCCCCACTGCAGCAAAGTGCTTAAAAAGGCAGGTAAAACATTGAACAAGTGTGTCCGTCATAATGATTTAACGACCAACTTTCTCATCAAATGAAGCTTAATGAAGCTGAAACCACTTTTTGTTTCCTCAACTATTGACAGGTAACCATTCGAGCGCCCTTAAAATGCCGAGATTTGAACATGGAACCCTTCAGGTCAAAACCAAGCGATTTACCACTTGGCCTTCACGTAAGTTTATATTTACTTACTGAGGATAGCTAGAGGGAGAGAGAGAGAGAGTCCACCCAGCTCGAATGGGTACCTTATATTAGTTGGGTAAAGTAAAGGCGTTTGGTCGTAGTCCATGACACCATCGTTAACCGTGGGCCACGGAAACAGATGACCTTTATGTCATAAGCCATAAAGATCGCCTTGTCCGCTATACGAAGAATTGCTTATTCATTCACAGTAGATGTGTGAACGCTTGATGCAAGCTATATCACACTTCCATATGGATATCCATCCTTTTGAAGGCTACAACTACATTCATATACATTAACACAATGTCACACATACAAATACAGCGGGAACCCTTTGAATGTCACGATACTATTACTTGTAACTCAAGAAAATATTAAGAAACAGGAACAGACACAAAGTAGAGCAGTGAGATTCATAAGCAATGAATTTTCACACTTGACTAGAGTAACACCATTAGTAAAATCACTAAATTTAGAAAGCCTTCAGGACAGAAGACTCAAAAGTAAAGTAGCAATTATACATAAAACACTGAACCATAATCTTCAAATACAAAAACAAAATTAAATTAAATACTCTGAAAGACACAAAGATAAAGGCACATTCCTCGTCCCATATGCTAGGACAAATTTGTACAAATACTCTCTCTTCCCTAGTGCTAATAGAGCATGGAATGGGTTACCTAAGCCAGCCAGGAAAATCAGTGACTTGGCAGAATTTAAGTCATTGGTTAACATGCCTGACTAGATGCATGACGCGTAGGACGTAGTCATCTTTTGTTTTTGAAGTAACGTCTGCATTTTATAAGATAATAAGATAAGAGATAAGTGGATTGATAGCAATTTAAAAAAGTTGCTAAGAGTCTGAATTCGAACTCGGACCTCGATACTGGAAGGCCGACATGTTTGCCACGAGCTATTCAAGACAAGTACTTATAAAAATAGAAAGATTTATAGTCTATTGTTAGCTAAACAATTGAAGCGAACGACCAAATTATTTATACAAGGCATATTTCCCCTTTGCTCAGTGTACAGTTTCTATCTACAACAAAACAAAGATGTACCCCAGGCAGACATACAAAATATGTGGGAAAAACAACTTTGTAGAACAAATCTGAATTTCTATGCATATTTTGTTGACAAATCTGAATTTCTATGCATATTTTGTTGACAAATCTGAATTTCTATGCATATTTTGTTGACAAATCTGAATTTCTATGCATATTTTGTTGACAAATCTGAATTTCTATGCATATTTTGTTGACAAATCTGAATTTCTATGCATATTTTGTTGACAAATCTGAATTTCTATGCATATTTTGTTGACAAATCTGAATTTCTATGCATATTTTGTTGACAAATCTGAATTTCTATGCATATTTTGTTGACAAATCTGAATTTCTATGCATATTTTGTTGACAAATCTGAATTTCTATGCATATTTTGTGACAAATCTTAATTTGTATGCATATTTTGTTGACAAATCTGAATTTCTATTGTCACGTATTACGAATTGAATTCTACTTTTAAATGGCTTGCCTAGGGGAACGTGACAATAGAAAAGGAGTTGTGTCACTTATCTTAAGTCTGAATTTAATCAAAGACTTACAATGAATAACAAAAAAAAAAAAATGACACAAGAAATCGGAAGGTAAACTATCAACTTAATGTTTAATCAAATATAAAGTTACAAGAAAGAAAAATAAACATTTACTCAATACAGAATTGATGTGTTGACCAAAACCCTTTTACAAAAATGGCATGTAAAAATATTACAATACAAGAGTTTGAAAATATAATTACAAATACAAGCAAGGCCTTGAATAAAAAAAAAAAACTTACACGATCAAGTGGTATACCACGCACGGGTAACGCAATGTCTCCGCTATTCTGTCCCACGGCTGTCTCCGTATGTCTGTCTGTCAACGTTACGCGAGCGGTCTTATATAATCTACCGCGCGTCGATATCTCGTAATTTCTAGAATAGAAAGTCATAAACACCCAGATCTAGAACGCTCTTCAAAGAGACAGAAAAAAAAACACCCTCCTTTCAACCAGAGGTACACACACAGGTCAAGGACCGGTCACTGTCTGTGTGGCTTGACGAATAAAATAAAAAAAAACTTATTACACAAGGGGCAGACAACCTACCCGTCTCTTGACCGCAACAGGTCAAAGAAAGAAAAAAACAACGCCTAGATACGTAACACTATGCATATTTTGTTGACAAATCTGAATTTCTATGCATATTTATTCACAAATCTCTTTATCTTACAATACGCTTTTGTGTGTGCCAGATATTGCTTTGCTCTTAATATCTGTTGCCTGAGTGGAAGTCTTCTTTCATGTTTCTTTGAATCTACCTTGCGCTTTGAACTGCCACTTGAAATGTGATTTGCAAAATTTAGTTTTGCATAGCGTTAAATGGATAACTGTAATACCTTCTAAACATTTACTTTACTGTTCAGTACTACAGTTTAATTTGCAGTCTTTTTTTTTTACAGTTTGTTTGGTGCTGGTAAAATGTTGTGTTGTGTTTTGAAACTCTGACATAAGCCTAGCTGAAAGTATGCGTTGATAAAGGCCTCAATTTTCAGTGAGAGATCGACAAAAAATAACGCACACAGAGACAAAATAATTAGTACACAGCGCAGAGCCACTAATAAGTGGCAAAGAGCTTTTGTGGATGGTAGCTGTCCAAAAAGCAGCCATCTTGATTGCCTCATTAATCATTTCCTCTGACCCCATTTTTTTCCCCAATCCGGTCGCACTGACGTATATAAGAAGACACTCAACAGTTTACTAGAGTGCTGCCGTCTTGTTATAAGGTAAATACATTTCTGAACTGCTTGACAATGCCTGTCTTTTTCTCGGAAGTATTTTTAGAAAAAAAAAAAGAATAAATAATTTAAGGAAGTCAAGCTGGAAAGTTTTTGTCTATTACCGTAATCTAAAAAGAAGCGAAGAAAAAAATCTCATTTTCCAGGATGCTAAAAATGAATTGTTGAGAGGTTAATAACTTATCATCACTACTATTCTTCACTAATTTGGCTTGTCCACATTTATAATTGAATGCATTGGCAGAATGATTGCAATTACAGCCTATCTGGCAAGCTTTTTTCTATACAATAACACTTAAAAACTTGGCATGCATCTACGTAATTACCTGGCGAGCTAACGATCGCTTCTTTTTTTTCACGGGCCTTAAAATTAGAAAAAGAAAGAAAAGAGTAATCGGAGGAGATACAAAAAAGTAAGTGAGGACTTGCTTTGGGGCAACTGTCCATTTCGAAATGTCCTCCTCTCTCAAACTCAGTCCCTCTTTTATCAAACAATATTAATCATTCCCCCTTCGTTCTGTAGACCTGGGGGCGAGTTGACTCCCCTGCTCTTAGATATATCTATGAGCCTAAGGCTTACAGGAAGATTTGATGGGGCTTAGTTATCTCCTTCTCCCCCCCCCCCCCATACCCCAAACCAGCCCCTCTTTTTGTTTTGCGTATCTTTTTCAATAAATTATGTTACTAGTACAAAAGCCCGACATGGAAGTAACCACTGAAAGCTATCCGCCTTTTTTACTCGCCCGGAAATGCAAACCATTCTAAATTCTTAAGAGTTAAATTGCATAGAAAAAAAAACAACACAGTCACTAGCCAAGCTGGCAACTGTTCAAAGTCTATTATCTGGCATTAATATTTTTCGCCTGGGGCGCCAAGACTGGTTTACTACTAGTAGCTAATTGAGGTGTGGGGGGGGGGGGCAGCCACCCAGGGCACCGGAGCGTAACAGGTATCAAAATGGTTATCAACACACTACATGAAATATATCATATATCGCAATGTCTGAAATGGGAACTTTACATGAAAAATCACAGAGCGCAATGTCTGAAATGGGAACTTGAAATAGGATAGATCGCAAGGTCTGAAAGAAGAACGTTGCATGAAATATCATAGATTGCAAGGTCTGAAATGGAAACTTAACATTAAATATCATAGATCCCAATGTCTGAAATGGGAAATACATGAAACATCATAGATCGCAAAGTCTGAAAGGAGAACTATACATGAAATACATATATTTTTTTGGTTATAAATTGATCCTTGATGAATTTCGGTCACAATACACCGGTACGGCGTACCGGCACCTTTTTCAATGTGGGGGGAAAATTATTACTTTTCTTGTATTTTAACGTTTATTATCATTTATTTGTAGTTAAAAGTAGTAGTTAAAAGTTAGGCAATCCATCACTGAGTACCGGCACCTAATTATTGCGTACCGACACCTATATTTTACAAAAGAAGCACTGTATATGTATATACAAATATAACCTTATTTTATAATATATATACATATATATTTTTTGCTGGCGACTGTTGATTATTTGGAGATGAGGCGGAGGTCACCGGCAGGTCCTGCTATCCCTGACGTCTGGTACTCTGCACGACATCGTCTAGACTTCTATGTTTCAAATTACTCTTGACTGCTCTCTCTCTCTCTCTCACTCACACACACACACACACACACAAAAACACGTATTCACGCAGTATAAAAATCACATCTATATTTATTATTTAAACCCAGTGCATTTACTGCATCCAATAAATAGGGTTAAAATATTCAACTTCAATGTGCCAGATTTTTCTAAGTGAGTTAGAAACGGTAAGCTTGCTGGAATCAATAAGAGATGGGACAAGCTGGCCGTTCACTTCATGATGAAGTACTTTAATATTAGCCAGAGTTTTCTGCAGCTCCAGGCTACTGGGTTCTGCATTGAATTTTGTTAGTGACAAGTCGTAAGTAGGACATCGATTTAAGTAAACTTCTCAGCAAGTAGAAAATGTATTTTGGCATGATTTCGATTCCGCACCAGAGACGCTAGACAAGGCAGGCATATAGTCTAGAAGCAACACTATAAATATTCAACTTCTAAAATCTAGATCTAAAATCTAAACATTGTATTTTCAACTGAGCAATTAAGATATAACTAAATAAGACATACAGTTAGATCTATCAGACGAGTTGCGGCAATAAATAGAAAAAAAACCCCAGTGGTGAACGTTGTATTTTGTTTTCAATTTAAAGGGGTCACTTTAGACGAATCTTCTAAAAATATATATAATTCTCTACGTCGCCCAACCACGCAAGACAAGACAGCACGCACGCCGACTCTTTAACCCTCGATGAAAAAGTCATGGAAAGATAACTCTTTTATTTCTGCAGGTCGGACGTAACTTTCGCAGCGACAGAGAGCGCGGCTCAGAAAAAAAAAGGGGGGGGGGAGAACAAGTAATCTTCTCACTAAATAGCGGCGTATGCTTTGTCGCGGGTCGGCTCGTTCCAAATAAATTAGTGAATACATGTCAGCATAATGACGTAAAGGTCAAATTACGACATAAATATGAATATAAGGCTATACAGGTCCATATAGTGACCTACAGGTGACCACAATGATATGAGATCATAATGAAAAAAAAAAGATAAATTGCGTAACAAATAAAGTGTAATTTTTGTTTTAAATGTTTCAGATGTTTTTTTTTTTTTTGTTTTGTGACGGTACGCACAGGTACGGCGTACTGACAATGTGAAGAAAAAAGTTATGACGTTTCTTGTATTTTAACGTATATTATTAATTTATTAGTAGTTAAGAGTTAGGCAATTCATCACTGAGTACCGGCACCTTTTTTTATTTTCCCACAAAAAGCACTGTATATAATATATATTAAAGATCTGGCACATTGTGGGTTGTTTATACATACGTAGTAGGCCTAGTAGCAAGGTCATCTGGCTTACATCTGCTCTACTCCATCCTAGACGCAGATACACACTGTACACACAGTTCCCTGCATTTAATTGTTGATCGTAATTGACTTGACCTGTTCGCTCCTCTGTTCTGTGACCAGATTGCTCAATAATAGCCTCTGGTCATGATCTGAACGATGTCATTAGCCATTTCGCTGGCACAAGAGAGAGGGAAGGGGAGGGGGGGACCAGACGTTTGCTTTTGAAAGTGGAGAGTCATAAGGCCCAAAGGGGACAAATAACTTTATGTGCCCAGACTTGAAAAACAGGCAGTGTCGTAGCCATTTAAAAAACAAAACAAAACAGGAGGGTCGTAGAGCATTGCGCGTGGTTGTCCGCTAGGTGGCGTTATAGTCAATCAAAAAGGAGGAAGGCGCTACAAAAAGAAAAAAAAAGTAGCTTTTCAGAGCATACTTCCTGTTTGCCAGGGATCAAATTTCCTTTGTTCCACCCTTGACATTTCCTTTGTTCCATCCTTGACATTTCCTTTGTTCCATCCTAAACATTTCCTTTGTTCCATCCTAAACATTTCCTTTGTTCCACCCTTGACATTTCCTTTGTTCCATCCTAAACATTTCCTTTGTTCCACCCTTGACATTTCCTTTGTTCAATCCTAAACATTTCCTTTGTTCCATCCTTGACATTTCCTTTGTTCCGTCCTAAACATTTCCTTTGTTCCATCCTAAACATTTCCTTTGTTCCACCCTTGACATTTCCTTTGTTCCACCCTTGACATTTCCTTTGTTCCACCCTTGACATTTCCTTTGTTCCAACCTTGACATTTCCTTTGTTCCACCGTTGACATTTTCTTTGCTCCATCCTTGACATTTTCTTTGTTCCATCCTTGACATTTCCTTTGTTCCACCCTTGACATTACCTTTGTTCCACCTTTGACATTTCCTTTGTTCCATCTTTGACATTTCCTTTCTTCCATCCTAAACATTTCCTTTGTTCCATCCTAAACATTTCCTTTGTTCCACCCTTGACATTACCTTTGTTCCACCCTTGACATTTCCTTTGTTCCATCCTAAACATTTCCTTTGTTCCATCCTAAACATTTCCTTTGTTCCATCCTTGACATTTCCTTTGTTCCATCCTTGACATTTCCTTTGTTCCATCCTAAACATTTCCTTTGTTCCATCCTAAACATTTCCTTTGTTCCACCCTTGACATTACCTTTGTTCCACCCTTGACATTTCCTTTGTTCCATCCTAAACATTTCCTTTGTTCCATCCTAAACATTTCTTTGTTCCACCCTTGACATTACCTTTGTTCCACCCTTGACATTTCCTTTGTTCCATCCTAAACATTTCCTTTGTTCCATCCTAAACATTTCCTTTGTTCCATCCTAAACATTTCTTTGTTCCACCCTTGACATTTCCTTTGTTCCATCCTAACATTTCCTTTGTTCCATCCTTGACATTTCCTTTGTTCCGTCCTAAACATTTCCTTTGTTCCATCCTAAACATTTCCTTTGTTCCACCCTTGACATTTCCTTTGTTCCACCCTTGACATTTCCTTTGTTCCACCCTTGACATTTCCTTTGTTCCAACCTTGACATTTCCTTTGTTCCACCGTTGACATTTTCTTTGCTCCATCCTTGACATTTTCTTGTTCCATCCTTGACATTTCCTTTGTTCCACCCTTGACATTACCTTTGTTCCACCTTTGACATTTCCTTTGTTCCATCTTTGACATTTCCTTTGTTCCATCCTAAACATTTCCTTTGTTCCATCCTAAACATTTCCTTTGTTCACCCTTGACATTACCTTTGTTCCACCTTGACATTTCCTTTGTTCCATCCTAAACATTTCCTTTGTTCCATCCTAAACATTTCCTTTGTTCCATCCTAAACATTTCCTTTGTTCCATCCTAAACATTTCCTTTGTTCCATCCTTGACATTTCCTTTGTTCCATCCTAAACATTTCCTTTGTTCCATCCTTGACATTTCCTTTGTTCCATCCTAAACATTTCCTTTGTTCCATCCTAAACATTTCCTTTTGTTCCACCCTTGACATTTCCTTTTGTTCCACCCTTGACATTGCCTTTTGTTCCACCCTTGACATTGCCTTTGTTCTTTGTTCAAACTCTCTCCCAATCTTCCTATTTTCATTTTCTTACTTTTGCTTTAGAACTTCCATTAAATGTCTTCTTTATCGTTTCTTCACTTACTGCATTTCAAAAATCTAAATGTAAAGAGCAGATTACTCTGCTCAACATCTAGTAGGAAACAACCCACTAGACTGCGCCCCCAAAAGGTATACAAATCTGGCCGCAACCTCCTTGAAAGGGACACATTATTTCACGCGGGAGGTTGACGGGAAGACGGGGCTATGAAACTGTTTGCATTAATGTCCTGTGTGTGTGTGTGTGAGTGTATCCTGCAGTCCATAGAATATTACATGACTTTTCAAAGCAAAGATCGGACTCACGGTTATCTTTGAGTTCATTAAGATGGCGTTCATCTTCGACCAGGAAAACGTTAAATTAATGAGAGGCAGGCTGAACAGGTTCTGGACAGGACGCTATAACAAGAGGCTTGACCCCCATGACTTGACCCCATGACTTGACCCCAATCGAAGTTGTGAAGAAGAGAATGTCAGCGAGGAAAAAAGAGGCAAAAAAACGCAACACATCAAACCATCGGAATCAGGGGCTCAGCTACTAGTCAACTGCATTGCATTAGATTCTCCCATGGCGACGATTCAACAGAACACATTCTTGAACAGTGAACATGAAATCGTGCACATCACAGTGTACACAGAAACTAAGATAAGATAATATTATCGGTCCAAATGAATTGAAATTCAGACTGACTACAAATTAAGCATCACTACCATTACAATAACAATATAGTTGCAGACACGAACAGCATTGACACACGAAAATCACACACAAAAAAAAAACACGACCAGTGCTTTATGCATTAGGCTTCGTTGTACTTTTCGTTGACAAGTGACATTGAAACACCCTAAGCTGAAAGCGGAGTAAAGGATTTTTTAAACCCTCCGTGTACCAGAGGCCCCCTTCTCTCAGCCTTAATGGAGAGGAGACAAACACTTTGTTCAGATCTGATGTAACTGTGGTTCAATAGTTCCAAACAGTCTTGAGGGATTTTCTGCATTTATTTTTTTTTTAAAAGGCGTCTTCCATGAAGTAGTTTCACAATAGATGGTAGCTGTGTTAGGGTGAGATGCTTTTTTTAATTAGTCTTTCCAATCGTTCTCTTCGAGCCATTGGATTGTGTTTATCTTTGTGTTTACACATAATAAGATTGTGTTCATCTTTGTTTATACAAAATAAGATTGTGTTCATGTTTGTGTTTATACAAAATAAGATTGTGTTCATCTTTGTTTATACAAAATAAGATTGTGTTCATCTTTGTTTATACATAATAAGATTGTGTTCATCTTTGTGTTTATACAAAATAAGATTGTGTTCATCTTTGTTTATACATAATAATATTGTGTTCAGCTTTATGTTTATACAAAATAAGATTGTGTTCATCTTTGTTTATACATAATAAGATTGTGTTCATCTTTGTGTTTATACAAAATAAGATTGTGTTCATCTTTGTTTATACATAACAATATTGTGTTCAGCTTTATGTTTATACAAAATAAGATTGTGTTCATCTTTGTTTATACATAATAAGATTGTGTTCATCTTTGTGTTTATACAAAATAAGTCTACGTGCATTTGTATGTTTATACAAAATAAGATTGTGTTTATCTTTGTGTTTATTCTAAATAAGATTGTGTTCATCTTTGTGTTTATACAAAAATAAGATTGCGCTCATCTCCAATCACAAAAGAGAAGCTTCTCTGCTTCACAGTCTCTGGCATCTCCATCAGAGCAACCTTTTCGATAAGGTAATAAATAATGTACTACATGTCCTTAATTCAGAGTAGCAGACGCCAACGCCTGCTGACCAGAACAGAGGGTTGTGTACCCTTGACAAATAGAAGGATGTCATCTATTGCTCTTCACAATATAAATTACCTCCCCTTTATCGTCTGACAGATTTCATTGCTGTACACCCAGAACCAATCAGATATTCTCCAATATTTCATTTTTTTTTACTTTGTTGTAAAATGCTTGCTCCCTTCTCTCCCCCAATATTTGCATTTCGAAGAAAAAATTTATCCGTTTTCTCATCATAACAAACGAAACTTCTCCATTTTATGCATTTTTTCAAAAGCTCATTGAATATCATGAAGAGGAACAAGTAGAAAGGTTATCGTGACCTCTGATACAAATCGCTGGCATTTACAGTACATATAAATATTTATCTTGTATATGCAATGCAGGCAAGAAAACACAAATTACGTTTTTAAGAGAATAAAGAGCTAAAACGCAATCTCTTTCGATAAAGAGCCAAGAGGCAGTTCCTATAAAACAACGACTTAGCGAGTTTAAGTAACTGATTAACATGCCTGAATAGATTAGCACATGAAATGCGTAGGACATAATTTTCTTCTTGTTTCAACTCACTCTGTCTTTTTGTCGGTCTGGTAAATAGTTTGTACACATGATTTCTTACACACTCAATCTCGGATCAAACTGAAATTTCGCACAATTCTTTTACCTGACAACACAAGAATCAATAAAAAAAACATTAACCAATTAGTTAATTATCTATTCGTACTTAATTATTTTGTTTGGTATATTGAACAAGGGAAAGAAATTGTGGCGGTATACGTTGAATTAGTCCCCTTGAGGCCCTGATTTAACATTTTTTTTTAAACATTTAAGAAACGATAATGTAAACATTCACCAAGATACCCCCTTCCCTACCGGTCCAGTCACGTGATGGGATCATAGCGCATCGAGAAAGCTAAGAGCTAAACAAAAACAATTGGTTTCTAATCGCACAGATGTATGTATCGAGGTCAATCACATAGATAGTTACATGACTTATCCAAACTAATTGCTATAATTACACTTAATATAAGCTTTATATTTCAAAAGGTATTTTTTGAAGTGTTTTTAATTTTATATTGAAAGGACATCTGTATTTTATGGGATGAAATGGGAGGATAGAAATACGTACGTTGAGGTTAACTCCTAACTGGTAGCTTCCTTAAGTATGCCTACCCTTATAGTTCCGCGAAAAAATAGCTTTAGGATCCAAAAAAAACTGTACTAATACTAGTTTGTTTGTTTTTGAATATTTAAAATAAAATAAATGCAGTACTTGGTAATGCAATAATATAAAAGTAGTAAATACGTTGACTAGGTTAAAAAAAACAGAGATCACTTAGTTGAAGAAACAGAGACCAACACACACAAAAAAAGGCATGCATTACAAATAGGAAAGTCAGATGGAAAAAAAAAAAAGCGTTACCTCCACTTTTCGAAGCGGTTCACTAGTATTATCTCCCTTGCCAGCCTGCCGGAACTGGTTGCTAGGATCCTAAGGAAATAAAAATGTTGGAATCAAAGACTAACGATTCAAGAAAGTCAACAATGACGTCACAAGTGTTCCGAAGAAACAACAACTCTACTTTTGGTTACGTCTCATCAGTTCAGGTCCTATAGCAACAAATCTGTATTTAGCACTGACTTTGTCTTGAAACAGTCTTGGAACATAGTCATGTAAGTTTAAACATAGCCTTGTAATGTCTTCTCACTTTCTGTTGTACTAGAGTCGTGTACTTAAGCTCTGTAACTTAGTCTTGTAACTCTGTCTTGTAACTTATTCCTGTAGTTCAGTGATTCCCAAAGTGGGGTACGCGTAACCCCAGGCCCCAGGGGTACGCGTTGCACCTCATTAACTAGGTTGATTTCTTTAAATACCCAGTTATTATGTTCTGTTAACAAATTAAAGTGTGGTGGGGGGGGGGCGAGGAGTACTCAGCTTTACAAATATTATAAAAGGGGTACACATAGGTCAAAAGTTTGGGAAACACTGCTGTAGCTTAGTCCTGTAACTTAGCCAAGTAACTTAGTCTTGTAACTTAGTACTGTAACTTTAGTCCTGTAAATTAGTCCTGTGACTTAAGTCTTGTAACTTAGCCCTACGTAACTTAGTCTTTAATCTTTCTATTGCATTTTACGGTAACATTCAGTTGTAATCACTGATGATAAGGTCACACACAAAAAAATTAATAAAAGAAAAGCCACACAGCAGTTTCAGATCTAAAGCAAATCCTAGCTTTAATATGATTCAAGTTATTACATCAACGAATCTGTCCCATTAATATGTCTTAACTGTTTCTCTCCTAACTGACGATACCAACGTTGATTCCATCAGAACGTGTTAAAACAAAAACGGAGAGAAAGAGTTAACGTGATCGAACACTAGAGAAAACAGTCTCTCACTCAAGTAGAAGTGCAGGTATGTATAAACATAAATATATATAACAAAAAAATTATTACAAGAAAAAAAAAAACCCATCTTACTTTGTTGTAAAACTTAACCTATGTTGATTTCAGCTACTCAAACATATATAAATTAATACAACTTTAGCTTTTTATTTTAAAATCTATTTTAGTTCTATAGTGAAATATAATGAATGTTCAAAGTATGTATATTATAGAGATAGACTCAATGCTACAAGTGTGCTAATGATTAATACGAGAGTGTTATTATAATTCATATTAAAAGAGTGGTGGTAATAGTAGATTCAAAGTTTTACTAGTTCAGCGAGCGAAGCGAAAAGAGTAATGAAGTATAAAAAATAACTAGAAAATGGCCCTGGCTTGGCTGAAACTTGCTAAAGGCAATATTTGGCTGCTAGAGTTTTGGCTGTATTTAATTTGCTAATAAATATTGACCACAAAGTTTTCACTCATAGTGATCAACGTATTCACTAGCATTAGATCCATGCACAGCCCTATTCACATTGCGTACTTTAGTGTGTAAGGCTATTTATAAGCTAGCACAAATCTGATACATTAAGTACGTTAGACTATACAATAGCATAGATTTGTCATATTAAGTACGTTAGACTATACAATAGCATATATTTGTCATATTAAGTACTTTAGACTATACAATAGCATAGATTTGTTATATTAAGTACATTAGACTATACAATAGCATAGATTTGTTATATTAAGTACATTAGACTATACAATAGCATAGATTTGTTATATTAAGTAC
>JAZGLO010001172.1:0-27373 GCA_036873155.1 Biomphalaria sudanica | reverse complement strand
ACAACGCTATACATGTCTCAGATTATACAACGCTACACATGTCTCAGATTATACAACGCTATACATGTCTCAGATTATACAACGCTACACATGTCTCAGATTATACAACGCTACACATGTCTCAGATTATACAACGCTACACATGTCTCAGATTATACAACGCTACACATGTCTCAGATTATACAACGCTACACATGTCTCAGGTGGACAAAATCTATGCCATATTTTAAAAAAAAAGTCCCAACTACGATGCACTGGTCATGTAATCCATATACCTGATTGACGAGTTTCCAATCATTTTTTTTTATTGAGAGCTGTGCATCGGAAGGTATTTTGAAAAGGAAAAGGGGGGGGGGGGTGTCAATATACTAGATATAAAGATACTCTAAAGCAGGGGTCCTCAACCTGTGGATCGCGACCCTCTTGGTGGTCGTTTGACGATTTGCCAGTGGTCGCCTAAGACCATCGAAAAAAATAAATTGTTTTTTGTCCATTCTTCTATTGCTGTGTGTGGGTGTGTGCGGGGGGGGGGGAGTCGCGGCAGTGTGGGGGATTTGTAAAAAGGGGCCGCCGAGCCTAAAATGTTGAGAACCGCTGTCAAAAGAGTTCCTCCTAGGCATATGGAATCGACTCCAATGACATGGAGAAATTAGCCCATCATTTCTTTTCTTTCTCTTGGGGCGGGGGGGGGGGGGGTTAGCCAGGCAAGGCTAACGAGCCCCTTCCTACCCGAAGATAACTGGTTAAGGCGCCCCTTTCAGTCACTAATAACAGTTCAGCCGGACCAATATCTAAGCCTTATGTGATGGACTGGTTGTATGATGTTATTTGAGACACATCCCATTAGAACTATTTTATAGGTGCTTATTTTCATTATTACTTTCAAAATCAACATTTAAAATTAAATTAGCGAGCTGATAAAAAATGTATACAAGAATAAACATCGTTGTGACACGATAACAGGCTTCATACTTCATATAAATTAGAACATTAAATACTTCTAACTTTTTTTTTTCATCATTGATTTCTACAGGCTAAAAAGTCATTAAACAAGGTTACAAAAGACAGTTTGTGTGGAAAAACAAACTCGAAATCGGCCCCCGAAGTGGTCCACCCAGGCAGGCTTCAATATTTTCAGAAAGAACATCCAAATGAAATTATTTCAAAGACAAATGAGAGATAAGAATGGAGAAAGAAGGTTAACAGATCTTGTGTAGTGGCCCAACGGTCCCGCGGATCAAAGAATAGGTGAAAGTGGATCTAAATTTAGATGTGAACCTGGCCTAACTAGTTCCCCTTTTAGACCTTGTGGCAGATGATGTAAAGTTCATCTGTTTTTTGTGGCCTACGGTTAACGAGGGTGCCATGTAGCCAGCACAACGACCAACCGCCTTTACTTTTCCCCAACTAATGTCAGGTACCCATTAGAGCTGAGTGGACTCAGAGGCTCCCAAAGTTGAAAATCCCAGTCTTCTTTCGAACCCAGGACCCCCGTTCGGAAGCCAAGCGCTTTACCGCTCAGCCACCGCGATTCACCCACTTTCTGCCTACAGTTTATTGATCTTATAGGAAAATGAAATTTACAAGATTACTATTCGGTTTAAATTAGGTCTAACTTATAATGCATACTAATTAGCTTTTCTCTTTAAAAAACTGCTTGCATGACTGATTTTAAAAATTAGATTTTTCGCTTTCAGAAAAAAAAAAAGTAGCCGTTGCATCAGAACTTTGAATGGTCTAAAATATTGTGATGTCGGATTTTCAATATCTTTTCTAGTTTACGAGATCTAAACGGGACGGACGGAAGGCGGACAGACATTTCGCACAAAACTAATAGCGTCTTTTCCCCTTTCGGGGACCGCTAAAAAAAGATTTACAAAAACGCAATTTCATAATTTGACTTTGAATTTAATTTTTCTTGACATTAATAACAGTGAGTCATTGAGCTGGATTTCCTTTTGTCGGATCGAGCACATTCTCCTGCTTGGGCGGAAAAAAGGTTTGCGTGATTAGAACTAGTCAGAATAAGCATTTACCTTGAGAGTTTAATGAACTATTCTATTTTTTTTTTTGAAGCAAATAGAAATCATATTATGATAGTTACGAGAATAGTTTTATATAGCAAAGAAATTGTCGGGTCTGTAAGCCATTTGATTAAAAAAAAAAGATGTGTTGTCTCTCTCACCGCATTTCTGAAGTAGTTCAATTTTATTATTTTTATTTTTTTAATTAAAAATTGTTTAATCCTAATTAAATAATTATTTTACAGCAGTAGTGCCCAAAAAGTTTTCAGCCCAGGGTCTGCCGTATAATTTCCAGCACGCTTGTAACGGACCGCATCAGCGGCATAAAAAAACAAAATGCTCGAGTCCTTTGGAACTTAACCGCTGGAGTTTCATTATTCACTGTGCGTTTTGATGAGCCATACAGAACCCCGACGGTGGCCAGATATGCCCCGCGGGTAGTAGTTTGGGCATCACTGTTCTAGGGCATGGCAAAGATTCATGACCTAGATTTCTAAGTACAAAGTTATTTAATGAACAATCAATTGACGGAATTCATTTATGAGCTGAAGACCGTTTTGAGGATAAATACAGTAGGAAAAACGTCGGTACATTCCCGTACATTCCCGTACATTTCCGTACATTCCCGTACATTTCCGTACATTCCCGTACATTTCCGTAAATTCCGAGAGATTCTAATCACTTCGTTGAAAGTGTAAAATGATTCAAATATCTTTGATGCTTGTTTCGACAGAATATCTGGCTGACACTTCCCTTATTTAAGTAGTTCTGCGTTCCAGAAGACGAAAAGAAAACTTAAATAGACCGCTGACGGACAATAGCTTTGTCTGCAACAGATGCTGAAAAAATATGCAGATCGCATCTGGGTTCGCGCTGTCATGTGAAACACTGCACTCATCTTTAATCTTCGGAATCGAAGACGTTGCCATTATTACATCACTCAACACACACACACACAGGAAGAGATAGCATTAACGTGTGTTTCGAGAAACATGTATTGTAAGAAACATGAAGAAATGTCAGAAACACGAACTTATGGTGTCAAAAGCAAGTCATAAATCTACTCAAAGCATATTTCTTTGTTATCTCCCCTCAACAAAACAAAAAGACAAGAAAAAGCAAACTTTATGAGAGCATATACGCTGCCAACTATCAATTAGTGAATATCCTCTATCAAATGATTAGATGTACGCTTGAAGGTCGACCTCACGTCTATCTATTAGACGATCAGATTTACACTTGCTGGTTGACAAAATGTCTCAGAGGCACACAAAAATAAATAATTCAGTATGTGAAATAAGCAACCCCTTGTCATAGTTATCTTGATACGTGTTTTCGTAGATGTCGAGTCAATGTTTACTTTAATTGTTGATTGCTTACTTTATTTGAAACAACGAAAAGAATAACCAATTTTTCTTTTTAAAGTAGCTGTAGCGATTAGTATATTTATTCACCTCTAGATATTTCCTAAATTTTAGGATTGTGTCCGTATCTATGTAGGCTATTTATATACATTACATCTGTTTGACCAACTTGGCGGGAATATTTCTTAGTTCATCTTAGTTTGTTGCCACGTCACAGGTCTGACGTATGTGACAATAGGTCTGTGTTCAGGCTAAGACTGCTAGTCTCGTTAGAACTCTGCGCCACCTCCCGGAAGTCTAAAACAAGTTGTAAACTTTCAGTTTTATTGGGTGGAATGAACTTTAGCAACGCCGGGTGTATCTGCTAGTTTATTGTGTCGGGAAATTACAGCAAGAGTATAGTTTGGAGAGTGGCTCTCAACTGTCCCTGGTTGCTGTATCTTGACGAATCTGTTTAGTAAACTCTAAAGCAAGGTTGGTGATGTGGTTAGATGGTATCCGTAGGGGGGGGTTGAAAGGGGTTGGCATTGTTAAAGTTAGAGTAGGGGGTAGGGAATGAATTCGTCAAGACAGAGAGTATGTATGAATCAAATTAGCAGGGAGGATCACAAAAGTGAATGCGGAGGGCAAAGCAAGAGCGTGGCAAGTTGATTAGAAAAATCTTGGAAGTATTGCAGGATTCTTTAATTTCGTATAAAAACAATAAGCCTATAAAATTGTCATGTTGTTTTTTTTTCTAATGGCTGAGAAGGATATTTATGATATAGCAAAAATACTTGCGCGGGCTGCAGTATGCCGAGCTTTGAAGCACATATAAACAAATGCATATGTATTCAATTTCTTCCACGTTAAAGGGAAACTCCGATGGTTTTGACAATTTTTGATATATGTGTTTTGATTTATAGATAATGCATATATTATTCTTTTTTTTTTTATTTGCAAGAATAACTTAGTAATTGATGTTTTTGTGACATAATTTTTCTGCGCATCCAAAACGGTCAGATTTTCACCGAATCATTAAAAAGCCAACTAAATTAAACAACACATTAGATCTCTTCTTAACCAACAGACCTGGATTAGTAGTTGATTATGATATTATCCCTGGTCTATCAGACCATGAGATCATAAAAATACACAGTCAGATAAAAGCAGTAGCCAATACAAAACCCAAAAGAAAGATCTTACTCTGGAATAAATGTAACCTAACACAACTACACCAAGCTGCATTAAACTTTCAACAAACATTCCTATTAGAAAAAGACATTAATCAACCAGTCGATGACCTCTGGAATTTCATTAAAAACCATCTTAAAAGCATTATAGAAAATCATATACCAACTAAATACACATCATAAAAATAAATAAATGCTGGTTTAATAATAGACTAAAGAAGCTTTGTAAACAGAAGGAAAACCTATATAGAAAATTTAAAGAAACCAAGGCAGAAAGAGTTTACAAAAAGTATATAAAAATTAAACACCTAACCCAAAAAGTAAGCAGACAGCTGCAGAGTGAATACATAAACAATGTAATATCTAAAGATAACAACAAAAACCTATGGTCATACATTAAGTCTAAGAAAATAGAAACAACAGGCATAGCGCCATTAAAAGATGAACATAACATAAAACATAATGATAATGAAACTAAAGCAAACATCCTAAACAAATACTTTGCATCAGCATTCTCAGCCCCGGGAGTCAAAGACATATTTCTTAATTTGAACCAAGTAGACAACATAGAAGATTTAGTAGTACAAGAAAATGGAATTCAAAAACTATTAGGCAACACCAAACCAAACAAAGCGTCTGGACCTGATGGTATTCCAGCTAGATTACTCAAAGAACTAAGCAATGAGCTAGCCCCAGTGTTCAAAATACTCTTTCAGGCATCGCTTAATTAGGGCAGAGTCCCAAAGGACTGGAAAGAAGCTAATGTCAACCCCCTATTTAAAAAAGGAGAAAAATCTGATACAGGAAACTACAGACCAGTATCACTTACCAGCATCACATGTAAAATCCTAGAACACATAATATGTAGCAACATCATAAACCACTTAAACAAACATAATGTCCTCACCCCATACCAACATGGCTTTAAGAAATATAGATCATGTGAAACACAACTAATAGGACAAATTGATGATTTTTCAAAAGGTTTAGATAATAGTGAACAAATAGATGCTATCTTACTAGATTTTTCCAAGGCTTTTGACAAAGTTCACCACCATAGTTTGCTTAGAAAATTAAAATATTTCGGCATTAATGGTCCACTGCATCAGTGGATTAAAGATTGTCTGATAGGGAGAGAACAAACTGTAATAATAAATGGCTCTAAATCAACACCTATAACAGTAAACTCAGGTGTACCTCAAGGAACAGTCTTGGGTCCACTACTATTTTTAATTTACATAAATGATTTACCAAATTGCATTACTTCAGGACCAAAAGTCAGATTATTTGCAGACGATTGCATAATATATAGAACAATAAAAACAACACAAGACACAGATATTTTACAAAGAGAATTAGATGAATTACAGAAATGGGAATCAAATTGGAGCATGTCTTTCCACCCAGAAAAATGTCAGTTGTTAAGAGTAACAAAAAAACTAAAACAAATTAATTCCACTTATCTTATTCATGGCAAACCAGTAACACAGACTAAAAACGCAAAATACCTAGGTGTTATAATAAATGAAAAACTGTCATGGAATCCACATATTGATGAAACTATAAAAAAATCCAACAAAGCATTAGGGTTTATTAAAAGAAATTTCTATAAATCAAATAAGAGCATAAAACTAAAATGTTATTTAACCTTGGTTAGGCCAATAATAGAATATGCATCCACCGTGTGGGACCCCTCAACTCAAGAAAACATTAAGAAACTGGAACAAACACAAAATAGAGCAGTGAGATTCATAACAAACGAATATTCACATTTGACTAGAGTAACACCATTAGTAAAATCACTAAATTTAGAAAGCCTTCAGGACAGAAGACTCAAAAGTAAAGTAGCAATTATACATAAAACACTGAACCATAATCTTCAAATACAAAAACAAAATTTAATAAAATACTCTGAAAGACACAAAAATAAAGGCACATTCCTCGTCCCATATGCTAGGACAAATTTGTACAAATACTTCTTCTTCCCTAGTGCTATTAGAGCATGGAATGGGTTGCCTGAGCTAGCCAGAAAAACCAGTTACTTGGCAGAATTTAAGTCATTGGTTAATATGCATGACTAAATGCATGACGCGTAGGACGTAATCATCTTCTTTTTTGAAGTAACGTCTGTATTATATAAGATAAGATAAGAAGATAATTTCTGTGTGACGTCACGATGGTGCACTCAAATCCTATAATTGAATTCTTTGGCCTGGAAATCCAATGTATTGTTGGTACTGCACCTGGTATTAGCTTCATTTTTTTTTTTCAAATCCCATTTCCACAGCAATGAAGTTGCTGAAACAGCTTCTCTCAAAATGGTTTGAGCATAAATAGGAATTAGCTAATCCCTTTGTAAAGTATTTGCTCTTCAGACGAATACATTTTTCCCATTTTCCCTTTAAAACTTCATCTCTTGGAAACAAATGAAAAGAGACACTAATTTCTGTGTCAGCATACTTGCTGATTTTATCGTTGTGATTGGAACTACTGCAACAAGCTGAAGAACAGTATTTCATTTTCTTCAAGTCGAAATAGAGGTTTAGATCTAGAATATTATTTATAAACAAAGACCGATTATAAATCAACGTGGAGTCTACATCTAGATGTGAAGCGTAATAGTAAATGCGATCCTAGATCTAGAGAGTTTATCGGTTATATAGGTCTAGATCTAAATTTAGTCACGTTTTTAAAAACTAAAAACATCTCGCAGAACCCTGTTTTTTTGGGGGACGTGAAGAATTTTCTGTCTAATTTATTAAATATAAAATTTTCTGAGCATTTAAATAAAAAATGATATAATGTTTACTATTACAACTTTTTACGCAGAATTTAATCAAGTCAATAACTAAAATTTGAAAAACTATCGGAGTTTCCCTTTAATGTTTCTAGGATGTTTATACAAATTGTAGATGGATTAATGGAACTTTTTATAATTCCTCAGATGAAGATGATGTGCAGATGACGTCATCACGTGACGTCACAGGGAAGACTTTCAGCTGGAATCCTTGCCGGTTTGGCTGTAGATCTTCTAGCGAGAAAGTCTTCAGATTGTGACCAAGTAGTTGTCTTCACGCGTTTTACTTTCAGCCTTTGGGATAAACTAAACTTGTTTTTTTTTTAGAAGCGACAAAATTGTCGAAATTCTGGTCAGTTGGCCATGACGACCATAACAGAAGACGACGTTGACCAGTACCTCAGAGAGCATCCTCAGTTTCTGGCTACCTGGCTCTTGGAAAACGCAGACGATGACACGCTGCGAGTGGTGGCCAGGAAGTTTAAACAAGACGCGCTCTCACAGTTCACACACCAAAATGGACAAGCTGGCAAATCCATGCCGGCCGTCGAGGAAAAAGAATCGACGGGCTCCCTGTCCGAAGACTCCATGACCATTGAACCGAATGAGGACAGAAATCTGCAGACGTACCGAACTTTCTCGAAAGTTGGCAGGAACTCCATCACAAGTATGATCTTCCGGAAATATCTGGACGGCGACCGGACACGTCGCTCGAGCGTGAAGAAAGATCTGGATGACTTGAAAAGGATGTCCGAGGAGGAGCTCTTCATGGAGCTCATTCGAGACATCGCCAGCGAGCTGGACGTCAACGTTTTATGTCATAAAATATTACAGGTAGGTTGTTCTATCTACTGCTTAACCCGTGCACTTTCTATTTCTAGACACAGGTGTAAAAAAAATTTTTTAAATTAAGGGAAAGAATATGGGGTGCTCTTGGCTTCCGAGCCTGGCGTCCTGGATTCGAATCTCGGTGAAGACTGGGATTTCTAATTTCGGAATTTTTAGGGCACCCCTGAGTTCACCCAACAATAGAATATGCATCCTCTGTTTGGGACCCCCCCCCCAACTCACGGAAACATTAAGAAACTGGAACAGACACAAAATAGAGCAGTGAGATTAATAACAAACGAATATTCACATTTGACTAGAGTAACACCTTTAGTAAAATCACTAAATTTAGAAAGCCTTCAGGACAGAAGACTCAAAAGTAAAGTAGCGATTATTCATAAAATACTAACCCATAATCTTCAAATACAAAAACAAAATTTAATAAAATACTCTGAAAGACACAAAAATAAAGGCACATTCCTCGTCCCATATGCTAGGACAAATTTGTACAAATACTCCTTCTTCCCTAGTGCTATTAGAGCATGGAATGGGTTGCCTGAGCTAGCCAGGAAAACCAGTGACTTGGCAGAATTTAAGTCATTGGTTAATATGCATGACTGAATGCATGACGCGTAGGACGTAATCATATTCTTTTTTTGAAGTAACGTCTGTATTATATAAGATAAGATAACTCTGATAGGTACCCGACATTAGCTGGGGTAAAGTAAAGGCGGCTGGCAACGTAACACAGTTGGCCAAAGAATCAGATGACCTTAACATCATCTGTAGATTCTGTACTAGAGATTTCAAGGTCTGAAAGGGGAAACCTTTTTAGCGGAAGGAAAATACATTGACCTTACAGAAAAATGATTCACAATAATTGCAAAGCGCAGGATAATTCGTGAGGACATTGGCGAATCGCTTGGCATTAGAAGAAAGACTTACCGTTTGTCCTTTTACTTCTTTCTATGACTGTTAGGGTCAACTCAATCAAATATTCTACAGGCACCAGTAACAAGGGATAGATAGTATAGCTCAGAGATGAAATGGATGAATATTTTACAAGGTTTGCGTCTCGGTAAAAATATTTCATTGCAATTTGTGTCATTTAGAACGAGAAAGCCAGAAAGTTTTTTTTTCTCAATCAGGCGCAGCTTTTATTTTAAAGTATAACAAAAACAAAATCGTATTGATATAAAGCTTGGGTGGTCAGAAAGTTCTTTGTACCAGTCCATGTTACTATCTAGAAATCGATGTTGACCAGGTAATGACGCTAAGGCTTAGCGTCTGAAAACGCTTGTCTTTCTATGGACAAACATTTACAACAATGTATACTTACACACGGAGGCGCGGTGGCTGAGCGGATTAAAACGCTTGGCTTCCGAACAGGGGACCGGGGTTCGAATTCTAGTCAAGACTAGGATTTTTAATTTCGGGATATTCAGGCGCCTCTGAGTCCACCCAGCTCTAATGGGTACCTGACATTAGTTAGGGGAAAAGTAAAGGCGGTTGATCGTTGTGCTGGCCACATGACACCCTTGTTAACCGTAGGCCACAGAAACAAACATCACTTACGAGCAAATGACATCAGTTGTTGACAATAAATCATCTCCATTGCACAAACGACCTCTGTTGTAAATCTGCCCTATAGACCACAAGGTCTGAAAGGGGGAACTTTACTATACTTTTTTATACTTACACACGCTTCCCAGTAGTCACACACACACATTCAGTAGTCATACACACACTTAAACCGCATAGCAAATAACCTCAGACACACACTTCACACTCACGCACAAGTCACACACTTTAAACATAGACACACTCAACACAACACAACACTTACAAACTTATTACTTACGTATTTACACATATAGCACCCACATTCATGATACGTTTACGCCAAGCTAAAAAAAAAAAAAATTACAACCCATACATAAGAGGTCGAAAATGGAAAAAAAAAAGTCTTTAAAAAAAATGTCCCTCCCCCGTAGGGCGCTGACAAATGTTTACCTTAGAAATGTCACATTCGCATGTTATTTAACTCACCGACACTGCATGTCTAAATTTAGCTCGTCTATTTCTGGGCTCACCTTAACTCTGGAGATTCTGTCAATAAGGTGTCTTTCCACGGAGTACATCTGTCACGGTCAATTCACTTTTTCTTAAACTGAACGTACCTAACTGCACGCGTCTCGCGCATTGATCGTCAGGGCTAGGCTTCGTTATCTGTCTCTAATTAATGGTGGAATCCAATCAAACTCTAGGGATACACTACAGAGATATTTTTGTTTTTTTTCGCCCTACGTGGTTCCGATAAAGGGCAACAACTTATTGTAAATTATTGTTGAGTTTACTGAGTTAGTTGGTAGCAGAGTGGTAGCACTTTAGAAACTGTCTTAATGACCTCGAGCTTGAATCCTGATGGAGGATTATACTTTACTTGTTTTTCTTTTTTTTTTTTTTTCGCTGACGTTCTATGCCCACCCTGATCTAAAATATATGTGACAACTGTATGACATCTATAAGATAACAATATAACATCTATATGACAACTGTATGACTTCTAGATGATAACAATTTGACATCTATATGACAATTATGTGACAACTATGACATATTCCTGACATCTATGTGTATTCATGTGAAAGAGATGGGCAGATACGTATTTATTCAACAGACATCACTTACTAGCAAATGACATCAGTTGTTGACAATAAATCATCTCCATTGCACAAACGACCTCTGTTGTAAAGAGAAATCTTACTAGTGTATTTTAAGACGTTGGATCGTAGTGCTAGTCCTATAAAATTCTCGTTAGTTGCATAGTTTTCTTTCACTAACTTTAAATATTTGAATATTTAGGTCAACTTTTTGATAAATTCCCATGCCTAATGCTATGTTAATTTATAAATTGGCCATGCGTTAGTAGAACTGATGGGGGAGGGTTTAAATGTAAATACATGGAATAATAGATAGTCCTCCCTTCAGAATTTGCGAAGGTTTAAAGGTCATCTGTGGACCCACGGTTAACGAGGGTGTGTCATGTGGTCATCACAGCGACCAACCGCCTTTACTTTTTCCCCAACTAATGTCAGGTACCCATTAGAGCTGGGGGAACCCAGAGGAGCCCTTAAGATCCCGACATTAACAATACCAGTCTTCACCAGGATTCGAACCCGGGACCTTTCGGTTCGGAAGCCAAGTGCTTTACTAGTCAGCCATCGCGCCCTCTTAGATGATGGATAAAGATAAAGAAGTATAATGGCCGTGTCTGTTTCGTTCTATAACTAATTAATCTTAATCTTTATCCACCTTGTTTTGAGAGCCCGCAAGACCTCTACCACGCTTCTTATTTAGAAGATTGATTGCGTCATTCGAAATTGATTCTTTTAACTACATCCTTGAGTTTCCCTTTCAGACCTTGCGATCTACAGGGCAGATGATGTTAAGGCCATCCATTCCTTTGGCCAACGAGTAGAGTGGCCAGCACAACGACCAACCGTCTTTACTTTCTCCAACTAATCTCCAGTACCCATTAGAGTTGGGCTCAGGGGCACCCTAAAAAATCCCAAAAATCAAAATCTCAGGCTTCACCGAAATTCGAACTAAGGATCTCAGGTTCGAAAGACAAGAACCTAACCACTCAGCCACCGCCCCCCCCCCTCAATCTGCATTCTTAATGCTCTTCCTAAATAGCCTCATCAAGTGGGCATGTGGAGTTGGTGGTTTTAGCATGTGGTAACGTGAATAACACAAAAACGATGGACTATTTCAGTGGGCAAATGATCCCCCCACGGTGGCAAATGTGAAGTCTCCCCTTCTCCCAATGTAACCAAAAAAAAAAGTAATGACGCCTCTTCAATGAAATGTAAATCAACATTATTTTTTAAATTTGTTTTTATGAGCTCCGTTATTGTCTAAGAATAGCTCAATATTCTCGACTTAATGTAGATCTGATTTTGAAGGAACAAAATAAAATGGTTGCTATGGTAACAGCTGCACTCTTAAATTTAAAAAAAAATCGTTAAAACATTTCTTATTTTGTCTTTACAAACTTTTTTTTTTTCTAAAAAAAAAAAAAAAAGAAGAAGCATAGAAATAGGAAACAAATCTTTTTATGACAAAAATTTGTTTCATTAAAGAGTGCACTTTTTCTTTGTCATACTTTTTTAACCTGAAATAACTTTAACAATGCCTTAAACTAGTGCTATAGAAATTAGATAATAGAAATGTCTTCTAATTGAAAGAAATCACTAACAAAAAAAAAAGACATTACAAAGAAATCAAAGAAATGTTTCATTATGAAGCCCAAGCCTAAGAGCTAAAATATTTTTTTTTGTGAAAAATCCTGGATATACCAAGATAAACCTAGGTTAATATAACTTGGAGTAACAAGGAATAACTTACTCCCAGATAAACCCATCTCCTCCTAGATAGGGCCAGAGCGCTCTAATCAAGCTTATAGCATGTGGGATGAGGTCTACAAGAGTATTTTAAAAGAAAAATCAAGGACATTTACGTTTCGTGTAAAAATGCATTATTTGTTGAAAATTATTATCATAAAACTGCGTATTGCTCAGTACCAATTAGATTTTAGTTTATGACGGACAACTCTTTCTTTTCCAGACAAGACTAGATCATCTGTTTGGGATCCCTCGACTTAAGAAAGAATTGAAAAACTAGAACAAACACAAAAAAGAGCATTGAGATTTATAATAAACAAATATTCCAATTAGATTAAAGTTACACCATATGTAAAATCACTAAACTTAGAGACACTTCAAGACAGAAGAATGAAAAGTAAAGTTGCTATACCACATAAAACACTACACCATAATTTACACATAGAAAAATAAAACTTAATGAAATACTCAGAAATACACAAAGATAGAGATACATTTCTTATTCCTTACGCTACAACAAATTTGTACAGGTGCTACTTCTTCCCTAGTGCAATAGACAATGGAATCAGCCAGGAAAACTATCGACTTGGCATAGTTTAAGTCATTAAAATTAACATGCATGAATAGATTGAGACATGAAATGCCTAGGTCGTAATTATCTTATTTTTGAAGTTATATATATATATATAAGATAAGATAAGATGATTAGAAGATAGGATAAGACTTAAACATCCTGATGTGTGCATTTCTCAGTGTCAAGAGCTACAGAACAGATAGTCACTATTAGGGACAACTCTATCGTTATAGACAAGACTGGACCATCCTGATGTGTGCATTGCTTAGTGCCAAAAGCTACAGAACAGATATTTAGTGGCAGACTACGACGGACAGCTCTATCGTTATAGACAAGACTGGACCATCCTAATTACTTTCTCTCACTGCCTTGTGTCAACGGTCAGAGAAAATAATCCCTTCGTTACGTCGCTACCAAACAGACACGCCCCCTCCCCTCTTCCCTGGTAGCCTGTCATCTGTTATGGAGGAAAATATTCACCCCACCTCCTCCACTTTTCTGATCAAATAGATGAAAGTTCAAAGAGATTTATTGATCACTTGGTAATATAGCTCCGTCTCTGTGGTTTACGTATTCCATTCAATGATATATTTTATAGTAATTTTCTAGAGTTCTATGTTTAGCTAGAATCTCAGGTCCTTGTATAAATGTCGATTGACTCCTTGTATTCTGTTATGGCTCTATGTTTAGCTAGAATCTCAGGTCCTTGTATAAACGTCGATTGAATCCTTGTATTCTGTTATGGCTCTATGTTTAGCTAGAATCTAAGGTCCTTGTATAAATGTCGATTGACTCCTTGTATTCTGTTATGGGTCTATGTTTAGCTAGAATCTCAGGTCCTTGTATAAGTGTAGCTTGACTCCTTGTATTCTGTTATGGCTCTATGTTTAGCTAGAATCTCAGGTCCTTGTATAAGTGTAGCTTGAATCCTTGTATTCTGTTATGGCTCTATGTTTAGCTAGAATCTCAGGTCCTTGTATAAGTGTAGCTTGACTCCTTGTATTCTGTTATGGGTCTATGTTTAGCTAGAATCTCAGGTCCTTGTATAAGTGTAGCTTGAATCCTTGTATTCTGTTATGGCTCTATGTTTAGCTAGAATCTCAGGTCCTTGTATAAGTGTAGCTTGACTCCTTGTATTCTGTTATGGCTCTATGTTTAGCTAGAATCTCAGGTCCTTGTATAAGTGTAGCTTGACTCCTTGTATTCTGTTATGGCTCTATGTTTAGCTAGAATCTCAGGTCCTTGTATAAGTGTAGCTTGACTCCTTGTATTCTGTTATGGCTCTATGTTTAGCTAGAATCTCAGGTCCTTGTATAAGTGTAGCTTGACTCCTTGTATTCTGTTATGGCTCTATGTTTAGCTAGAATCTCAGGTCCTTGTATAAGTGTAGCTTGACTCCTTGTATTCTGTTATGGCTCTATGTTTAGCTAGAATCTCAGGTCCTTGTATAAGTGTAGCTTGACTCCTTGTATTCTGTTATGGCTCTATGTTTAGCTAGAATCTCAGGTCCTTGTATAAGTGTAGCTTGACTCCTTGTATTCTGTTATGGCTCTATGTTTAGCTAGAATCTCAGGTCCTTGTATAAGTGTAGCTTGACTCCTTGTATTCTGTTATGGCTCTATGTTTAGCTAGAATCTCAGGTCCTTGTATAAGTGTAGCTTGACTCCTTGTATTCTGTTATGGCTCTATGTTTAGCTAGAATCTCAGGTCCTTGTATAAGTGTAGCTTGACTCCTTGTATTCTGTTATGGCTCTATGTTTAGCTAGAATCTCAGGTCCTTGTATAAGTGTAGCTTGACTCCTTGTATTCTGTTATGGCTCTATGTTTAGCTAGAATCTCAGGTCCTTGTATAAGTGTAGCTTGACTCCTTGTATTCTGTTATGGCTCTATGTTTAGCTAGAATCTCAGGTCCTTGTATAAGTGTAGCTTGACTCCTTGTATTCTGTTATGGCTCTATGTTTAGCTAGAATCTCAGGTCCTTGTATAAGTGTAGCTTGACTCCTTGTATTCTGTTATGGCTCTATGTTTAGCTAGAATCTCAGGTCCTTGTATAAGTGTAGCTTGACTCCTTGTATTCTGTTATGGCTCTATGTTTAGCTAGAATCTCAGGTCCTTGTATAAGTGTAGCTTGACTCCTTGTATTCTGTTATGGCTCTATGTTTAGCTAGAATCTCAGGTCCTTGTATAAGTGTAGCTTGACTCCTTGTATTCTGTTATGGCTCTATGTTTAGCTAGAATCTCAGGTCCTTGTATAAGTGTAGCTTGACTCCTTGTATTCTGTTATGGCTCTATGTTTAGCTAGAATCTCAGGTCCTTGTATAAGTGTAGCTTGACTCCTTGTATTCTGTTATGGCTCTATGTTTAGCTAGAATCTCAGGTCCTTGTATAAGTGTAGCTTGACTCCTTGTATTCTGTTATGGCTCTATGTTTAGCTAGAATCTCAGGTCCTTGTATAAGTGTAGCTTGACTCCTTGTATTCTGTTATGGCTCTATGTTTAGCTAGAATCTCAGGTCCTTGTATAAGTGTAGCTTGACTCCTTGTATTCTGTTATGGGTCTATGTTTAGCTAGAATCTCAGGTCCTTGTATAAGTGTAGCTTGACTCATTGTATTCTGTTATGGCTCTATGTTTAGCTAGAATCTCAGGTCCTTGTATAAACGTCGATTGACTCCTTGTATTCTGTTATGGCTCTATGTTTAGCTAGAATCTCAGGTCCTTGTATAAGTGTAGCTTGACTCCTTGTATTCTGTTATGGCTCTATGTTTAGCTAGAATCTCAGGTCCTTGTATAAACGTCGATTGACTCCTTGTATTCTGTTATGGGTCTATGTTTAGCTAGAATCTCAGGTCCTTGTATAAGTGTAGCTTGACTCCTTGTATTCTGTTATGGCTCTATGTTTAGCTAGAATCTCAGGTCCTTGTATAAACGTCGATTGACTCCTTGTATTCTGTTATGGCTCTATGTTTAGCTAGAATCTCAGGTCCTTGTATAAGTGTAGCTTGACTCCTTGTATTCTGTTATGGGTCTATGTTTAGCTAGAATCTCAGGTCCTTGTATAAACGTCGATTGACTCCTTGTATTCTGTTATGGCTCTATGTTTAGCTAGAATCTCAGGTCCTTGTAAAAGTGTAGCTTGACTCCTTGTATTCTGTTATGGGTCTATGTTTAGCTAGAATCTCAGGTCCTTGTATAAGTGTAGCTTGACTCCTTGTATTCTGTTATGGCTCTATGTTTAGCTAGAATCTCAGGTCCTTGTATAAGTGTAGCTTGACTCCTTGTATTCTGTTATGGCTCTATGTTTAGCTAGAATCTCAGGTCCTTGTATAAGTGTAGCTTGACTCCTTGTATTCTGTTATGGCTCTATGTTTAGCTAGAATCTCAGGTCCTTGTATAAATGTCGATTGAATCCTTGTATTCTGTTATGGGTCTATGTTTAGCTAGAATCTCAGGTCCTTGTATAAGTGTAGCTTGACTCCTTGTATTCTGTTATGGCTCTATGTTTAGCTAGAATCTCAGGTCCTTGTATAAGTGTAGCTTGACTCCTTGTATTCTGTTATGGCTCTATGTTTAGCTAGAATCTCAGGTCCTTGTATAAGTGTAGCTTGACTCCTTGTATTCTGTTATGGCTCTATGTTTAGCTAGAATCTCAGGTCCTTGTATAAGTGTAGCTTGACTCCTTGTATTCTGTTATGGCTCTATGTTTAGCTAGAATCTCAGGTCCTTGTATAAGTGTAGCTTGACTCCTTGTATTCTGTTATGGCTCTATGTTTAGCTAGAATCTCAGGTCCTTGTATAAGTGTAGCTTGACTCCTTGTATTCTGTTATGGCTCTATGTTTAGCTAGAATCTCAGGTCCTTGTATAAGTGTAGCTTGACTCCTTGTATTCTGTTATGGCTCTATGTTTAGCTAGAATCTCAGGTCCTTGTATAAGTGTAGCTTGACTCCTTGTATTCTGTTATGGCTCTATGTTTAGCTAGAATCTCAGGTCCTTGTATAAGTGTAGCTTGACTCCTTGTATTCTGTTATGGCTCTATGTTTAGCTAGAATCTCAGGTCCTTGTATAAGTGTAGCTTGACTCCTTGTATTCTGTTATGGCTCTATGTTTAGCTAGAATCTCAGGTCCTTGTATAAGTGTAGCTTGACTCCTTGTATTCTGTTATGGCTCTATGTTTAGCTAGAATCTCAGGTCCTTGTATAAGTGTAGCTTGACTCCTTGTATTCTGTTATGGCTCTATGTTTAGCTAGAATCTCAGGTCCTTGTATAAGTGTAGCTTGACTCCTTGTATTCTGTTATGGCTCTATGTTTAGCTAGAATCTCAGGTCCTTGTATAAGTGTAGCTTGACTCCTTGTATTCTGTTATGGCTCTATGTTTAGCTAGAATCTCAGGTCCTTGTATAAGTGTAGCTTGACTCCTTGTATTCTGTTATGGCTCTATGTTTAGCTAGAATCTCAGGTCCTTGTATAAGTGTAGCTTGACTCCTTGTATTCTGTTATGGCTCTATGTTTAGCTAGAATCTCAGGTCCTTGTATAAGTGTAGCTTGACTCCTTGTATTCTGTTATGGCTCTATGTTTAGCTAGAATCTCAGGTCCTTGTATAAGTGTAGCTTGACTCCTTGTATTCTGTTATGGCTCTATGTTTAGCTAGAATCTCAGGTCCTTGTATAAGTGTAACTTGACTCCTTGTATTCTGTTATGGGTCTATGTTTAGCTAGAATCTCAGGTCCTTGTATAAGTGTAGCTTGACTCATTGTATTCTGTTATGGCTCTATGTTTAGCTAGAATCTCAGGTCCTTGTATAAACGTCGATTGACTCCTTGTATTCTGTTATGGCTCTATGTTTAGCTAGAATCTCAGGTCCTTGTATAAGTGTAGCTTGACTCCTTGTATTCTGTTATGGGTCTATGTTTAGCTAGAATCTCAGGTCCTTGTATAAACGTCGATTGACTCCTTGTATTCTGTTATGGGTCTATGTTTAGCTAGAATCTCAGGTCCTTGTATAAGTGTAGCTTGACTCCTTGTATTCTGTTATGGCTCTATGTTTAGCTAGAATCTCAGGTCCTTGTATAAACGTCGATTGACTCCTTGTATTCTGTTATGGCTCTATGTTTAGCTAGAATCTCAGGTCCTTGTATAAGTGTAGCTTGACTCCTTGTATTCTGTTATGGGTCTATGTTAAGCTAGAATCTCAGGTCCTTGTATAAACGTCGATTGACTCCTTGTATTCTGTTATGGCTCTATGTTTAGCTAGAATCTCAGGTCCTTGTATAAGTGTAGCTTGACTCATTGTATTCTGTTATGGCTCTATGTTTAGCTAGAATCTCAGGTCCTTGTATAAACGTCGATTGACTCCTTGTATTCTGTTATGGCTCTATGTTTAGCTAGAATCTCAGGTCCTTGTATAAGTGTAGCTTGACTCCTTGTATTCTGTTATGGCTCTATGTTTAGCTAGAATCTCAGGTCCTTGTATAAACGTCGATTGACTCCTTGTATTCTGTTATGGCTCTATGTTTAGCTAGAATCTCAGGTCCTTGTATAAGTGTAGCTTGACTCCTTGTATTCTGTTATGGGTCTATGTTTAGCTAGAATCTCAGGTCCTTGTATAAACGTCGATTGACTCCTTGTATTCTGTTATGGCTCTATGTTTAGCTAGAATCTCAGGTCCTTGTATAAGTGTAGCTTGACTCCTTGTATTCTGTTATGGGTCTATGTTTAGCTAGAATCTCAGGTCCTTGTATAAGTGTAGTTTGACTCCTTGTATTCTGTTATGGCTCTATGTTTAGCTAGAATCTCAGGTCCTTGTATAAGTGTAGCTTGACTCCTTGTATTCTGTTATGGCTCTATGTTTAGCTAGAATCTCAGGTCCTTGTATAAGTGTAGCTTGACTCATTGTATTCTGTTATGGCTCTATGTTTAGCTAGAATCTCAGGTCCTTGTATAAATGTCGATTGAATCCTTGTATTCTGTTATGGGTCTATGTTTAGCTAGAATCTCAGGTCCTTGTATAAGTGTAGCTTGACTCCTTGTATTCTGTTATGGCTCTATGTTTAGCTAGAATCTCAGGTCCTTGTATAAACGTCGATTGACTCCTTGTATTCTGTTATGGCTCTATGTTTAGCTAGAATCTCAGGTCCTTGTATAAGTGTAGCTTGACTCCTTGTATTCTGTTATGGGTCTATGTTTAGCTAGAATCTCAGGTCCTTGTATAAGTGTAGCTTGACTCCTTGTATTCTGTTATGGGTCTATGTTTAGCTAGAATCTCAGGTCCTTGTATAAGTGTAGCTTGACTCCTTGTATTCTGTTATGGCTCTATGTTTAGCTAGAATCTCAGGTCCTTGTATAAGTGTAGCTTGACTCCTTGTATTCTGTTATGGCTCTATGTTTAGCTAGAATCTCAGGTCCTTGTATAAACGTCGATTGACTCCTTGTATTCTGTTATGGCTCTATGTTTAGCTAGAATCTCAGGTCCTTGTATAAGTGTAGCTTGACTCCTTGTATTCTGTTATGGCTCTATGTTTAGCTAGAATCTCAGGTCCTTGTATAAGTGTAGCTTGACTCCTTGTATTCTGTTATGGCTCTATGTTTAGCTAGAATCTCAGGTCCTTGTATAAACGTCGATTGACTCCTTGTATTCTGTTATGGCTCTATGTTTAGCTAGAATCTCAGGTCCTTGTATAAGTGTAGCTTGACTCCTTGTATTCTGTTATGGCTCTATGTTTAGCTAGAATCTCAGGTCCTTGTATAAGTGTAGCTTGACTCCTTGTATTCTGTTATGGCTCTATGTTTAGCTAGAATCTCAGGTCCTTGTATAAGTGTAGCTTGACTCCTTGTATTCTGTTATGGCTCTATGTTTAGCTAGAATCTCAGGTCCTTGTATAAGTGTAGCTTGACTCCTTGTATTCTGTTATGGCTCTATGTTTAGCTAGAATCTCAGGTCCTTGTATAAGTGTAGCTTGACTCCTTGTATTCTGTTATGGCTCTATGTTTAGCTAGAATCTCAGGTCCTTGTATAAGTGTAGCTTGACTCCTTGTATTCTGTTATGGCTCTATGTTTAGCTAGAATCTCAGGTCCTTGTATAAGTGTAGCTTGACTCCTTGTATTCTGTTATGGCTCTATGTTTAGCTAGAATCTCAGGTCCTTGTATAAGTGTAGCTTGACTCCTTGTATTCTGTTATGGCTCTATGTTTAGCTAGAATCTCAGGTCCTTGTATAAGTGTAACTTGACTCCTTGTATTCTGTTATGGGTCTATGTTTAGCTAGAATCTCAGGTCCTTGTATAAGTGTAGCTTGACTCATTGTATTCTGTTATGGCTCTATGTTTAGCTAGAATCTCAGGTCCTTGTATAAACGTCGATTGACTCCTTGTATTCTGTTATGGCTCTATGTTTAGCTAGAATCTCAGGTCCTTGTATAAGTGTAGCTTGACTCCTTGTATTCTGTTATGGGTCTATGTTTAGCTAGAATCTCAGGTCCTTGTATAAACGTCGATTGACTCCTTGTATTCTGTTATGGGTCTATGTTTAGCTAGAATCTCAGGTCCTTGTATAAGTGTAGCTTGACTCCTTGTATTCTGTTATGGCTCTATGTTTAGCTAGAATCTCAGGTCCTTGTATAAACGTCGATTGACTCCTTGTATTCTGTTATGGCTCTATGTTTAGCTAGAATCTCAGGTCCTTGTATAAGTGTAGCTTGACTCCTTGTATTCTGTTATGGGTCTATGTTTAGCTAGAATCTCAGGTCCTTGTATAAACGTCGATTGACTCCTTGTATTCTGTTATGGCTCTATGTTTAGCTAGAATCTCAGGTCCTTGTATAAGTGTAGCTTGACTCATTGTATTCTGTTATGGCTCTATGTTTAGCTAGAATCTCAGGTCCTTGTATAAACGTCGATTGACTCCTTGTATTCTGTTATGGCTCTATGTTTAGCTAGAATCTCAGGTCCTTGTATAAGTGTAGCTTGACTCCTTGTATTCTGTTATGGCTCTATGTTTAGCTAGAATCTCAGGTCCTTGTATAAACGTCGATTGACTCCTTGTATTCTGTTATGGGTCTATGTTTAGCTAGAATCTCAGGTCCTTGTATAAGTGTAGCTTGACTCCTTGTATTCTGTTATGGCTCTATGTTTAGCTAGAATCTCAGGTCCTTGTATAAACGTCGATTGACTCCTTGTATTCTGTTATGGCTCTATGTTTAGCTAGAATCTCAGGTCCTTGTATAAGTGTAGCTTGACTCCTTGTATTCTGTTATGGGTCTATGTTTAGCTAGAATCTCAGGTCCTTGTATAAACGTCGATTGACTCCTTGTATTCTGTTATGGCTCTATGTTTAGCTAGAATCTCAGGTCCTTGTATAAGTGTAGCTTGACTCCTTGTATTCTGTTATGGGTCTATGTTTAGCTAGAATCTCAGGTCCTTGTATAAGTGTAGTTTGACTCCTTGTATTCTGTTATGGCTCTATGTTTAGCTAGAATCTCAGGTCCTTGTATAAGTGTAGCTTGACTCCTTGTATTCTGTTATGGCTCTATGTTTAGCTAGAATCTCAGGTCCTTGTATAAGTGTAGCTTGACTCATTGTATTCTGTTATGGCTCTATGTTTAGCTAGAATCTCAGGTCCTTGTATAAATGTCGATTGAATCCTTGTATTCTGTTATGGGTCTATGTTTAGCTAGAATCTCAGGTCCTTGTATAAGTGTAGCTTGACTCCTTGTATTCTGTTATGGCTCTATGTTTAGCTAGAATCTCAGGTCCTTGTATAAACGTCGATTGACTCCTTGTATTCTGTTATGGCTCTATGTTTAGCTAGAATCTCAGGTCCTTGTATAAGTGTAGCTTGACTCCTTGTATTCTGTTATGGGTCTATGTTTAGCTAGAATCTCAGGTCCTTGTATAAGTGTAGCTTGACTCCTTGTATTCTGTTATGGGTCTATGTTTAGCTAGAATCTCAGGTCCTTGTATAAGTGTAGCTTGACTCCTTGTATTCTGTTATGGCTCTATGTTTAGCTAGAATCTCAGGTCCTTGTATAAATGTCGATTGAATCCTTGTATTCTGTTATGGGTCTATGTTTAGCTAGAATCTCAGGTCCTTGTATAAGTGTAGCTTGACTCCTTGTATTCTGTTATGGCTCTATGTTTAGCTAGAATCTCAGGTCCTTGTATAAACGTCGATTGACTCCTTGTATTCTGTTATGGCTCTATGTTTAGCTAGAATCTCAGGTCCTTGTATAAGTGTAGCTTGACTCCTTGTATTCTGTTATGGGTCTATGTTTAGCTAGAATCTCAGGTCCTTGTATAAACGTCGATTGACTCCTTGTATTCTGTTATGGGTCTATGTTTAGCTAGAATCTCAGGTCCTTGTATAAGTGTAGCTTGACTCCTTGTATTCTGTTATGGCTCTATGTTTAGCTAGAATCTCAGGTCCTTGTATAAGTGTAGCTTGACTCCTTGTATTCTGTTATGGCTCTATGTTTAGCTAGAATCTCAGGTCCTTGTATAAGTGTAGCTTGACTCCTTGTATTCTGTTATGGCTCTATGTTTAGCTAGAATCTCAGGTCCTTGTATAAACGTCGATTGACTCCTTGTATTCTGTTATGGCTCTATGTTTAGCTAGAATCTCAGGTCCTTGTATAAGTGTAGCTTGACTCCTTGTATTCTGTTATGGCTCTATGTTTAGCTAGAATCTCAGGTCCTTGTATAAGTGTAGCTTGACTCCTTGTATTCTGTTATGGCTCTATGTTTAGCTAGAATCTCAGGTCCTTGTATAAGTGTAGCTTGACTCCTTGTATTCTGTTATGGCTCTATGTTTAGCTAGAATCTCAGGTCCTTGTATAAGTGTAGCTTGACTCCTTGTATTCTGTTATGGCTCTATGTTTAGCTAGAATCTCAGGTCCTTGTATAAGTGTCGCTTGACTCCTTGTATTCTGTTATGGGTCTATGTTTAGCTAGAATCTCAGGTCCTTGTATAAGTGTAGCTTGACTCCTTGTATTCTGTTATGGCTCTATGTTTAGCTAGAATCTCAGGTCCTTGTATAAGTGTAGCTTGACTCCTTGTATTCTGTTATGGCTCTATGTTTAGCTAGAATCTCAGGTCCTTGTATAAGTGTAGCTTGACTCCTTGTATTCTGTTATGGGTCTATGTTTAGCTAGAATCTCAGGTCCTTGTATAAACGTCGATTGAATCCTTGTATTCTGTTATGGGTCTATGTTTAGCTAGAATCTCAGGTCCTTGTATAAGTGTAGCTTGACTCCTTGTATTCTGTTATGGCTCTATGTTTAGCTAGAATCTCAGGTCCTTGTATAAACGTCGATTGACTCCTTGTATTCTGTTATGGCTCTATGTTTAGCTAGAATCTCAGGTCCTTGTATAAGTGTAGCTTGACTCCTTGTATTCTGTTATGGGTCTATGTTTAGCTAGAATCTCAGGTCCTTGTATAAACGTCGATTGACTCCTTGTATTCTGTTATGGGTCTATGTTTAGCTAGAATCTCAGGTCCTTGTATAAGTGTAGCTTGACTCCTTGTATTCTGTTATGGCTCTATGTTTAGCTAGAATCTCAGGTCCTTGTATAAATGTCGATTGACTCCTTGTATTCTGTTATGGCTCTATGTTTAGCTAGAATCTCAGGTCCTTGTATAAGTGTAGCTTGACTCCTTGTATTCTGTTATGGGTCTATGTTTAGCTAGAATCTCAGGTCCTTGTATAAACGTCGATTGACTCCTTGTATTCTGTTATGGCTCTATGTTTAGCTAGAATCTCAGGTCCTTGTATAAGTGTAGCTTGACTCCTTGTATTCTGTTATGGGTCTATGTTTAGCTAGAATCTCAGGTCCTTGTATAAGTGTAGCTTGACATCTTGTATTCTGTTATGGGTCTATGTTTAGCTAGAATCTCAGGTCCTTGTATAAGTGTAGCTTGACTCCTTGTATTCTGTTATGGCTCTATGTTTAGCTAGAATCTCAGGTCCTTGTATAAGTGTAGCTTGACTCCTTGTATTCTGTTATGGCTCTATGTTTAGCTAGAATCTCAGGTCCTTGTATAAATGTCGATTGAATCCTTGTATTCTGTTATGGCTCTATGTTTAGCTAGAATCTCAGGTCCTTGTATAAATGTCGATTGAATCCTTGTATTCTGTTATGGCTCTATGTTTAGCTAGAATCTCAGGTCCTTGTATAAATGTCGATTGAATCCTTGTATTCTGTTATGGCTCTATGTTTAGCTAGAATCTCAGGTCCTTGTATAAATGTCGATTGAATCCTTGTATTCTGTTATGGCTCTATGTTTAGCTAGAATCTCAGGTCCTTGTATAAATGTCGATTGAATCCTTGTATTCTGTTATGGCTCTATGTTTAGCTAGAATCTCAGGTCCTTGTATAAATGTCGATTGAATCCTTGTATTCTGTTATGGCTCTATGTTTAGCTAGAATCTCAGGTCCTTGTATAAATGTCGATTGAATCCTTGTATTCTGTTATGGCTCTATGTTTAGCTAGAATCTCAGGTCCTTGTATAAATGTCGATTGAATCCTTGTATTCTGTTATGGCTCTATGTTTAGCTAGAATCTCAGGTCCTTGTATAAGTGTAGCTTGACTCCTTGTATTCTGTTATGGCTCTATGTTTAGCTAGAATCTCAGGTCCTTGTATAAGTGTAGCTTGACTCCTTGTATTCTGTTATGGCTCTATGTTTAGCTAGAATCTCAGGTCCTTGTATAAGTGTAGCTTGACTCCTTGTATTCTGTTATGGCTCTATGTTTAGCTAGAATCTCAGGTCCTTGTATAAGTGTAGCTTGACTCCTTGTATTCTGTTATGGCTCTATGTTTAACTAGAATCTCAGGTCCTTGTATAAGTGTAGCTTGACTCCTTGTATTCTGTTATGGCTCTATGTTTAGCTAGAATCTCTTGTGACATGAAAAAATAAGATAAGACTACGAACTTAAAACGTTCACGGCAATGACAGACTCACATACGCTTTATGTATGTATGTGTACATATCGCATAGTAGTAATGTCCAGTGTAGCCTCTGTCTTTATTAGACTAACTTTTACCAGAGTATTTTTTTATTAGGATGAATTGTGCGCTCAGGGCTACTACAGAATGCACTTTGCATCCCTGATTGCAAGAAAATAACTTCAAAATTGCCAAGTCCCAACCGTTTTTACTTTAAGCCTTGTTTACATGCCTACGACTACGAGAAAAAAATGTAGGGTGCTCCTGAGTCCATCCGACTCTGATGGGGAAAGTAAAGGTGGTTGGTCTTTGTGGTGGTACCCTGCTCGTTAACCGTTGGCCAAAGAAACAGATGACCTTAACATCAGCTGACCTATAGGGCTGAAGGGAAACTTTACATCCATTCTTCTGACTTCGAGAAAAAAGTGCGTCGAATACGCCAGGTGAATGAATTCCTGAAGCTCAGAACACATAAGACAAACTTAGATCCCGGAACTTGTGGAGGTAGTGGGTTTGTGTGATTTTGGGGGTGGGTAAAATAAAATGAAAAAGTGCCATACAGAAGACATAGTGCTAGATAAACTGTCTTAACCTTGTGAAAGGAGAGAGATGTAACGAGCTTTAAAACAAGTTCTACATCGAAATTAAGAAACTGCAAAATTATTTTTTTATGTTTATTCAGTACTGAAGAGATTACCTTGCCAACAACACATAAGACACTACCGTAATTTTACGGTTTACACAATTTCAAAATTTAGCATTGAGTGCAGAAACACATGACCAAGAATAAAAGAGACTGTTTAGAAAAATATATATTCTCAATAAAAGTATCTTGAAATAGGTTACCTTGTTTATCAATTACATTTCTACCTTTTGTAAATCAATATTTAAAATATACATATTTCTCAAATATATATATATATAATGTATATATATATATACATATATATATATATATATATATATATATATCATGGGCATAGCCAGGGGTCAACCCCCCCCCCGAAATAAAATCCCCCCGAAAGGGGGGGGGGGATCGGAATTTAGTGACTGATTTTTTGCTTGATTTTGTTTAATTTTAGGTGAGATTTTAATACTAAACTATCACTTGCCCCAGCACAACCAAAAGGGTTTTGAGTTTAAAACCCCCTACCAGGGGGGTTTGAGTTTAAAACCCCTACCAGGGGTGTTCGAGTTTAAAAACCCCTACCAGGGGGGTTCGAGTTTAAAACCCCTACCAGAGGGGTTCGAGTTTAAAAACCTCTACCTTGGGTTTTGAGTTTTAAACCCCCTACCTGGGGTTTTTGCAGTTAACTCCCCTTTTTCTATAAAACAAAAAAAAATGCAAACGAAAATCCCCTAATTACAAAGAGCACAGTTAAGAAAGATTTTGATTTTAAAACCCCCTCTAAAATTTACGATAAACCCCCTCTTCAATATAAAAAAAAGCTAATTACGCACTTAAAATGTTATGAGCGTAGCTAAATGGGTTTTGTCTTAGTTTTGACTTTAAACCCCACTTCAGCGGGGTTTGAAGGTAAAAAATACCTCTTTAATAATAAAAACAAAGCAAATTATACACTCAAAATGTTATGAGTGTAGTCAAAGGGGTTTTAAGTTAAAACTCCCCTCCAGTGGAGTTTGAAGCTAAAAAGTACATCTTCAATATAAATAAAAGCAAATTACTCACTCTAAAATCTATGAGCGTAGCTAAGGGGGTTTTGAGTTTAAACCCCCAGCCAGGGAGGTTTCAGGCTAAATTTACATCTTCAGTGTAAGAAAAAAAGCAAATTACGCACTCAAAATGCTATGAGCGTTGCCAAAAGGGGTTTTGAGTTTAAACCCCCATTCAGAGGGGTTTGATGCTAAAAATACCTGTTCAATATAAAAAAAAAAGCAAATTACACACTAAAATTATTTTAGCGTAGCCAATCCAATCGGGGGTTTTGAGTTTAAACCCCTCTTCTACAGATGGCTTTTTTAAAAAGTTTAAAACCCTTCCAGATGGTTTTGAGTTTAAGATCCCCCTACAGCATTTTGAGGTATAAAACCCCCAACAGATGATTTTGACGATAAAACTTCTCTTTTCGATATAAAATCTAAAGCAGCAACAGTCACTTAATTCAAAGAGTGTATTCAAGAGAGGTTACACATATTTACCAGTGGCTTGGCTCCATTAATAAACTGCAGTGAATAGTCATCTGCCGAAATTGTAAAAACACTAAATGTGGCTCAACAAAGATGGCGCTAAGACAGAGTTTAGGAGTTATA
>JAZGLO010001171.1:0-20256 GCA_036873155.1 Biomphalaria sudanica | reverse complement strand
AGTCGCGACCTATAGACATGTCTTGTGTTTAATTAGAGGACAAACAGGCGATAAATTTAAGAAATTCTTATATAACAGAAATTATCTGAATTTATTGCTAACAAATAGTTGCTGTAAATAAAGTGCTAGTCAAGCGTCATAAAGCAAATTCATTAATTATGGCTCATTCAGTTACATTTACTCTTGAGCAATCCTAATCACATTTTTTTCAGTTCAAATTTCATAGTGATATAGTAAACACATTCCAGATATGATCAGAACATTAAAAAACCCACTAGATTTAAAATAGAATAAGAAATAATACGTATAAAATGTATCAGTCGAGATCTATATGTGAAAGAAAAAAAAAGTTTTTAAAGACAATAGACAGTTTAGAAAAGAAGAAAACATTCGCATGGATTTTTTTAAAAAGGGAATCTTGTTTGTCGAATTCTATTCTATTTAGTGTATTGCTTACGGTTATGCACTGTAAATTTAGGTAGAGTTATGAAATATAGAGTTATGAAATATGCGAAAATAAAGAGGTGAGAAACTGGTTGAATAAAGTGTAAAGCTTAAAACAACTTCTGGTATACAATAACAAGCTGCGACTAGCGTAGCGGAGAGCCTTGTGTGAACTGAATTAACTATACCGAAGCCAGGCTGGAGGAATCGTCAAATCACTTAAGTCAAGAGACTTCACGCTCAAGACAACTTCATTTAGTGACAAAATTAATCCTTTCGACCTCAAATACGCACATCACATCGCCTCGTTCTGCCACAGAGTAGTCCTTTAACCCTTTAAACCACCAGAATTGAGACCTACACAGAATATAAACAAAATACACTATAAAAGATGAATTGGTTCAAATAAAAATGTCCCTTTCAAGGCGTATTCTTATTTGCTTCCGGGCATATGCAAGAGAAAGGTTTTATCCTTCAGTTGTTAAAGGGTTAATCGAACTCCAGGAGCTCCGCTGTGTCAAGCTGAGGAATGTCATGTTTTTACTCTGTGGCCAATTATTAATTCATTTGAATTCGCTGTAGGTGAACGAAGCCAAAATTAGACGAGTATTCTCTCGTCTCCTTGCCTCGTAGATTGATGGTTCAGCGAATGAGTCCGTCATTGGCGACAGACACTCTTACTTAAATTATATTTATCTATCTAAAGGTCTATTAAATAGACGTTCATTTCATTTCACTTTGATGTTGTTTTTGTATGTAAGGGCTTTGATGTAAGGCGTTAAACCACAAGTATGTAAGGGCTTTGATGTCAGGCGCTAAACCACAAGTATGTAACTTGTTTTAAGAATGGAGAGGATTAAATAGAAATGTGTGTCGTGAGATGAAGAGGAAAGTCTACGGTAACATTTTATGGGGCGACATTTTTCTACAAATCAAAGAGAAGATACGCGCCTGGTATTAACTCATTTCCACTTCATGACGTTTACATATTTAAAATATTTGATGACGGCATACATTCAGGCAGCTTGGCTTGAAGTTGTACAGGCAGTCAGTTTCTATCAACAGCATAAAATTCATCCAACTTTTCTTGGAGTCATATAATTCTTGACGTGATATAATTCAGCCAATAAACTTGCACTAATGTCTTTTGTTTTGAAAAAAATAACCTACTGCTAAGTGATAATTAGGACATGTCAATTTTTCTTAATTAATTTTGATTCATCTTTAACAAGAAAATATAAAAGTACTTTTTTTTTAAATCTTATATTAAGCGTAGTCGTATCAATTAGTTTCGATCAGTCATGTACTATATAAATGTGTAATAGATCTGGACTAACAATAATAAATCTGTGTGATTAGAAATATTTCTACCAATCGTTTTTGTTTAGCGCAATTTCACGCTTTCAGCTTTCTCAATACACTATGATCTAATCGCGTGTCCGGACTAGTTGGGGGAGAGTGAGGGTATCTTGACGAAGATTAATGTGAACGCTTTTTAAATGCATTAATGTATATGCATATATATATATATATATATATATATATATATATATATATATATATATATATATATATATATATATATATATATATATATGGCCTATATAAGGCTATATATATGTATATCTACATATAAAGTTGAACGACCTGGATTCGAACTCTAGGGCTCTAACCTCTTCAAACGGTAATGTATACCACTATTTCTAGCGAATCGCTTATAAAAATAGAAGTTTTATAGTTATCTATTGTTAGTTTCAAACTATAAAGCAAAGTATAAAGGGAGCTAATTCAACTTATAACACCGCATCATTCAAGTACAATTACTTTTACTTGTTCAAAACCAAACAAAATAATTAATTACCAATAGTTAATTAACTAATTGTTTTTTTTATTATTGATTTTTGTTTTGTCAGGTAAAAGTAATAAGTGCTAAAAATTTCAACTTGATCCGAGATCGGATGTAGGAGAACTAACGTGGAAGTCTACAAGGTTTTTACCAGACAGAGTGTGTTAATTTCAACTTAATTTAACAAAAAAGGTGTGGGGTGGGGGGAGAGGGCAAAATGATAGGGGAACAGGAGAGAAATAAACAGTTTTAAAGTCAATTACGTGCAAAGTATAACTTTGTAGCATTGAAACGAATCAATCTTTTTTTTTTACAAGTGAAAGCGGAAATAAAGCTGAAGACCATGTAGGCCCTTGGGGAGTCATAGTGTAAGTATGGTTAAAGTAGATGTTCTCTGAGCTAAGAAAATAAAGACTCTCCTAAAAGGATGCTTTACACGAGGACATTTACACAGGAGCTTTACAATAACATCTCTTAACTCCCACCTTCTGTTCCAATTAAAACTGTCGGATGATCTAAGCCAGCGGATCTCACAATATCAGTCATTCTAAAAATAATAAAAGTTTTGAATATGTGTACTTGTTGAAATGTGTACAGCCTTCGTAATTTGTAAAAGTGCTTCCCAAAATAGAGATGTTCATGAAACGGAAGCCAATAAAAGCAAGCTGTTGAGTGTGTCTGGTGCACAGAATACGGCAATAGTGAGTGTGTCTGGTGTACAGAATACGGCAATAGTGAGTGTGTCTGGTGTACAGAATACGGCAATTGTAAGTGTGTCTGGTGTACAGAATACGGCAATAGTGAGTGTGTCTGGTGTACAGAATACGGCAATAGTGAGTGTGTCTGGTGTACAGAATACGGCAATAGTGAGTGTGTCTAGTGTACAGAATACGGCAATAGTGAGTGTGTCTGGTGTACAGAATACGGCAATAGTGAGTGTGTCTGGTGTACAGAATACGGCAATAGTGAGTGTGTCTGGTGTACAGAATACGGCAATAGTGATAAACTATAGGCCTACATTTTTAAAACTATTTAATAATGTGTGTGCACTTTGTTTTATCACTGAAGAATTCAATTGAAAATTATATTTGTAAATAAAGATTACTGCGAATGAAATGAAATACAATGAAAATATCAATTTCCGATAAGACATTTCAGGATATATTACTATATATTAGGCCTACTAATGTATATTTGAAACTGTCAATAGTATTCGGGAAAAAAAACAAAAAAAACACGAAAGGCATGAGACTCACTGGAAGACCACGAATACGATGGATTGACGATGTATAGGCAGATCTACAACAGCTTAAAGAGTTTTGGCATGGAGAAAAAAAGCTCAACTGAGACCTGACTGGAAGGATGTGTTGAAGCAGGCCAACTCCCTCCATGGGCTGTACTATTCCACTGGGATGGATAGATTTAAAACTGTAGTAAGGGTGCTGGGATAGTTTAAGGATTCGAACGCCTGTTTATTGTGCTAAAATTAAAGTAATAATCTGCCAGCAACACATCATCATCTATCCTCTGTGCGTCTTCCTAGACCTGAGATGACCACTGAGCTCATAAGCATTTGGTTTAAAATAAAAAGCGCCCATTAATCCCCCTACACACAAACGATTACCCATAAGGTAAATTTAGTATGCAACGTCATTGAAACTGGTCTTTGAAAGCTGACAATACAATCATTTGGAAATCTCTTCGACCAACAAATGGCCTAATACTTCAAATCATAAGTCTGGTGTCGCGTTTCCAATGTAAAAATGCTAGATAGCGCTGTGTAGAGGAGATAATCCATGTGTGATCTGGCTTGTTTTGTTCTACATATCAGTTTCAAACCAAAGTCATGTTGTTTAGCTTCTTTGTTATTCTCTTTTGCAGTGCATACATGTCACTAGTTTGTCAACTCACCGGCAAAGACTTTTGGTGCAGACTTGCAAATAAATGAAGAAGATAGAATTGTACCTGTCAGATAATTTTGTTGATGGTACTTAAGATTTCGGACATTTTGATGTAGGCCCTACCGGTACTTTAAAATGCAGGGGCGGTGGGATGTTGGGGACCACAAGAAATATAGCTTCAAATGTAAGTAAATTTAAGTTCCCTAGAGCGCCACTACTAAATGAAACATTTACATAAGTTATAAAGGGGGAAAAAAGGTATTATGGTTTAAGCACTCGTCAGGTGCTCGACTAATGTCAACACGACTTTCAATGTCATTAGTCTCGAAATCTGTTTTTTCTTCTTCTGTAAGTATAGACTTAGCCGTGCCTGCTCAGCGAGGGGTGGAGCCTCAGACAGACATCTTAAAATGCAGAGTGTCGCTTACAGTGTGTGCATGAGTGGTTCCTGTTGTTATTACAAATGTCTCTTGCTGACATGGAGATCTATGCAATCTTAACGCTAGCTGTAGCAGGAATAGATCTCCCACCATGCAGACCAAGACACGAGGTAGCAAGGGTTATCAACCAACCTGAATGAGACGACTTAGTTTTTGTTTGTTTGGCTGGAGGAAGAAGGGGGGGGGTGTCTTTCATTAGAGTGATTTATACATTTCAAAAAATAAAAATAAAAAGGAAGGAAATAACACTTTCAGAATGTGGTACCAAAAATATACTGGAGTACTAGTGGATTTTAAAAATTAGTTGGATGTTTTCAATCTGAACAGAGGCACTGAATTTAATAAAAACTTTTGTATGTATGGCATGTAACTGATAGCATGTAAGGAGAATTTGTTTCTTTTCTAAAGTAAGTGGGATGATGTGTCTTTTTCCTTGAACTTAACTGTCAATTTACACAGATCCTGGATTTTAAACATCACTAGATGACCTCTAACCGTTTTTTTTTCTAATAATATAACTCTTCCATCTCCTGGACTGTTCCACAATAAGGATATTCACATTTGACTAGAGTAACACCTATAGTAAAATTACTAAATTTAGAAAGCCTTCAGGATAGAAGACTTAAAAGTAAAGTAGCAATTATACATAAAACACAGAACCATAATCTTCAAATACAACATACTCAGAAAGACATGGTAGGACAAATTTGTACAAATGATGTTTCTTCCCTAGTGCTATTAAAACATGGAATGGGTTGCCTGAGCTAGCCAGGAAAACCAGTGACTTGGCAGAATTTAAGTCATTGGTTAACATGCATGACTAGATGCATAACGCGTAGGACGTAATCACATCTTTTGTTGAAGTAAGGTCTGTATTCTATAAGAAAAGATAAGATGAGTGTTATAAATATCACTTCAGTAATAAATTGAATTTTATTAAAGGGGAGGGGGGTTAAGTGTGACACAAACCTATAGGCTACTGAACTGAGGGTTATGGCATTATCAGTTAAAACATATGAGATTGGAGCTAAACACAGTGGGCATGTTCTAGGGTCATTGGGATGGCAATAACAATGAAGTCAAAAATCTAGTTTTATAATTTACAATTGACTATGCTAAAAAAAACTGTAAGCTTCACTTCACTTACTTAGGTAACAACAAATTGGCAACAAAAATGAGCTAAGGGAGATAAACATATTAAATTGAACTGAAATGATAATTCCTAAGTTAAGTGGAAAGAGTGGGAACTTGATGAAGTAAAATTCGATTTAATTTACTTCAAAAGGTTTTCAATATTCCTGACATTATTTAAATGCTCACTGAGTGTAGACTTGTGGGTGCGTCCACAAACAAGGTCAACCAATTCTGGCTAGAGATCACATTCCAATGAAAACAAAATCAAACAATGGTTCTCTTTGAAAACAAAGCATATGTATGGGAAGGAACCTTGAAGTAATGCCCTTTATCTGAAAATTACCATGTTTATTTCCCTTTCTGCTATTTAAAATAAAATTAATTAATTAACGCTAAATGATTATCTAATTGGTTAAATTTTTAAATTGATTCTTGCCTTGTTATCAGCTATGAATAATTATGCGAAATTTCCACTTGAACCAAGCATTGGAAGTGGGAGAACCAAACATGTCAAAACGTCAATCTCTAGATCAACATGTATATCCACATCTCACATTAAGTAGCATTTATTCACCTCATTTCCTAATCAAACAAAATAATTAATTACCAACAATTAATTATTTGATTGATTTGTGTCTTGTCAAGATTAATGAATAATTGTGTAAGTTATAACTTGATCTGAGAATGGGAAGAAAAAAATTGTTGAACTTGTTAGACAGAGAGAGTGAGTTTATAAGCTTTGTGTAAATTTAGATTTTATTGGTTTGGTGGGTCATCAACATTTAAGAATTACTTTTTTAAAATCTCATTATAACTTTTGTTAGGTTTCCTTTTAACTATGTCCTAGCACAGAAAAGACATTAGGATAAGTTAAACAATATCAAGTCGAAAATTCCTCTACATAGCTGGCAAGGCAAAGCTTCAGATTGTCAATAATTAGATTTAAATGTCTACACCAGCCATCATACATCACAAGATTTGTAGAACTAGAATGTCAAGAACAGCATTTAGTCATCAGACAAGTGACACCAGGTATTTATAAAGTCAGAAATAGCCCAACAAACTTTTGTTTCAATAGAACAATTTATTCCTATACTGAAAGTTTTCAAATTTCATTTGTCACACAAAACATTCTATCCTCCATCATTCAATATCTAAGAATGACTTAAATCTAAAAAACATCTTTATTTAGGCAAAACATCCATCCAATACTTTTATCATTCTATGTCCAAGCATGACTTATCTTCTGATAGAAATTTTCCTTCAGACAAAAATATTTGGGGGAAAGGGTGTAAGTAGGTGTGATCTAACATTGTGCTATCAACATTTTCTCTTGGGGGGGTTAAGAAATGACTCAACATTACTTATCAGTACAACATTTTAAGTTATGAAAGAAAATTATGTACAGAGAAAAATTAAAAATTCTATAAAAAAAGAAATTACATACAAGCTTGGTTGTCTCTTAAAACTTGTTTCTTTTGCAAGGTTTATTGTGAGACTACCATAAGGTTATATTGTACCACTAGGTAAACATAATAAGAATGTCTTTCAAGAGATTGAGAAAATGTACTCTTTCCATGACACATTCTTGGTTGTACATACATTTGGTGAACATCAAATTTTAAAGCAGTTATTAAAAAAAAAACATTGCAATACCCCTCAAATCCAAAATAATTTTATTTTTATTTCTTTACTAATTTAGACATTTTGTTAGATATTTTATATGCAAATGAATAGAAAAATGAAATAAAAAAATATTTTCAACTTTTACTGCCATTACAAGAACAATTTTTAAAAATCTACCAAAGCAGCTTCTCTAGATCTCTGTATCAATAAACATGACATTGTTCACTATCCTATCCGTATAGTTTTCAACATGCAGATTCAGATGAATTGTATACATTTTATATTAAAGACTCTACTTAATATTTCACAATCTATTTTGGTTTCATAAGTTGGATACTGGAGAAATGGAGTTAAGATAATACTATTCTTAAATAAATTTGAATTCAACAATTTTTTATTTTAAAGGCTTGGCCCAGGAGAAAATGAGTTGTTTATTTGTTTATCCTTAATTTGGATACTTGCATCCTGTGCCAGAAATGGAAGCTTATTTTCTTGTACAATGAAAATCAATAGTAAAACAACAATAACATAACCATATTATAAATGTATAATCACTTGAAGCTAAAAGTGCCCCACCTTCCCAGCATTCATGACCAGAGTTCAGTTTCTAAAGTCAGTTGAAGACAGGAGTCATATTGAAGTACAACATCCAAAACATCCTGCAACTTTTTCTTCATGCTTCGAACCAACCTGCTGTTATCTTTTCTCTTTTTCAAGGTGATCATTAATTTCTGACAAAGGTAGTTGACCCACATAATATTGGTCCTTGGGGTGAACTTTTGCCAGTCATTGCTGAAAGGATAAAAAAAATGAATCTTGCAAATGTTGATAAAGCACAAAAGTACTCATTGACATTTGTTTTTTCTACTTGCTGGTCAAAATGTAAGTAGGAAATGTTGCCAACTTTAAGTGATCTTTCACAGGCCAGTTAAAATTAGATCTACTCTACCACATTACATCATGAGTACTGACTCTGAAGCACTGTCATCAATGTCAAATTGATTGTCTTTTAGAAATCACAATAAAAGCTTTTTATCACTACTCTTATTTGCATGTGTTTTCTACCATTAGGCTTATAAAATGTAAGAGTAAATGAAATGGCCCTGAAATCAATAAACTAGCCTACCTTAACATTGGAACTAAAACAGACTTTCACCTCGGTATTCAATACTTATTACTTTGGCCACTAAGCAATTACAAACATCATTATTTAATAAAACTATTATTGATAATCAAAAATCCTCCAAGAATAAAAAATATATTCCAGTAATCTAATATATGGAATCTAATATATATATATATATATATATATATATATATATATATATATATATATATATATATATATACAAAATGTGTGAAGTATATTTATTTCAATTCATAAAATAAATTATCAGAAATCCTCCAAGAATAAAAAAATATATTCCAGTATTCTAATATATGGAATCTAATATTGAAGATGTTACCTTAAATGAAATTATTGCAAAAGATGTTTTAGTATGCTCATAATATTGTACCATTGTTTATTTGTGAAAGCTGCTTAAGAGGATGTTAGGTTTTTGTTCAAACTCAAACATAAAATCTTCTCTAGTTATCTATATTAAAATTTCTTTTGAAGAGTGCTATAAGCATGCTCAGTGCACTCTGCTCTTTTGTGGACCTGTGGGGTAGGGGGTATCAGGGAGTAAGCTTTCATGTTGCCTTTAGGTGCTCAGCTAACTACTCAAATCAGGGTTCAAGCTGGAGCCCTCTTGATAGGTAGCCAAGCAGTTATGTCACTTAGGCACACATTTAATACAACTCTAATGATCACATTATCATATTCTCTGTATAAACCAGACCACATTCTCCAAGAGTGGAGGCAAACAATCAAGGCAATGGAAAACAGAGCTGAATAAAGCATAAACACTCATTATTGTTACCCATTTTCCTTTTTCATGTCCCTGTAGACATCAAACTGAAAATCTCCTGCACCTTCAAATAAACCATCATCACTGGCCACATCACAGAAGACTGCACAACCTTCTGAGTGTAAAGCACAAAAGCATTTTAAGAATAGTACATGGACAACAAATAAAACTTAATTTAAATAACTATAGTGGAAGTTCCACTTAAAAATCTATTTTTAAATAATTGCTTCAAGTTATGAAGCTGAGTGTGAAAAAAAATGCATTTAGAGAATAGGCTAATCACTTTTATACAAAGTTATTTAACATTGCGTGTTCGTCATTTTGTCTTGTCTGTCTAGACTCTTTAGGTTTAAATTTTAAAAAGTTTCAGGCAGCAGTAGCATTTGACCCCCAGTCAAAAAAGAGATTCTACACAACTATTGGGTCTAAAGAAACAGCACATTCTGCTGCAAGCTGCGCAAGGTCACCAGCTCTTCATTTTCCTCATGGTTGATTCCTGAAACCTTTCCTATACTTGAATTAGTTGCATGGTAGCTGAAATTTGAATTAAATTTTTCTCTCCTTGTGGGTAGCTAATGAGCCCTTCTGGTGCAAAGAATTTTGGTATAGGGCCCATTACTTAACAAAGTATTATTAAATAAAAAAAATTATAAAAAGACAAAAATTTTTTTTTAGAAATACACATGGCCAAGTATGGATGAATGAATAACTGATTGAAATTTCCTCTGTATCTGGAACAAATGAAAATAAGAAAGAGTTGAATAAACCAAAAATGGACACACTCTCATTGAAAATTCAAGAAAAACTATGCCTGTTAACAGCCAATGCATAATTTTTGGCCACAGAACAGGTCACAACAGAATGAAACAATACATGGCCCAGAAGATGAAAAAAGGGACCAGTGATATTAAGCACTCACCAGCAGAATGCCGACCAAATTCTTCAAATCTACATACTCTTTCGAGAGAACCGAACAAGACACTGGCTACAAAACACCTTTATGGAAAAAAAACTATATGGAGGGATTCCTATTCCTGAAGCAACTGTGCAGTTATTCTCAGACTATTATGAACCCTCCCACATAATAATGAGAACAAAGAAGAAATAAAAATTGCATAAATATAAATAAAAGTGTGGAGCACTGAGCTCTGAAAGTCTGAACAAGAATTTTGTATATAGTGAAATCTATGTTTTATAAAACTTACCTTTCTTCAAACGTGATATGGTGAAGTCAATGATGGTTGCCATAACTGATTCTGTTGGGAACTGGTACTCGATACCAAGGACTTTGAAGGACACTGTGTCTTGAAGACATGGCTTGACTAGAATGTTCCCAATATGCAAATCTCTATGTTCAAACTCCAAACTTTCCTCTGCCACTGCAAGAGCAAACACCACCTGTCTGAGTGTGCTGAATATTTCTAATGGGTAGCCAAACTGGATAGAAAAATAGTCCAAATAATTTTTTTACCTAACAACAATTTTTTAAAATATGAAGAAACAAATGTGAAGAAGAATAATACAATGGAATTGTATTCAAAGCCAAAGATTATGGAAGTTGCAGAATTGTAGGCTACTTTGTTGGTAGCATTTAGCGTTCAAATCAAGATGATGGTACAGAGCACATACAGTAAGACCATGCAGCCAGGGAGTCTCAGATGTGGTTTAATTTAATGTTTACAGTACAGTCTAAACATTTACTGAAAGTTGCAGAAATCACTAGAAATATGTATGGAAAGCAATTAATTGACGTAAAAGCAGAAATGCAACAAGGAGAACATCATTGGAACTTTTAATTTAAAAAAAAAACTACCCTATACAAAGGTAGATGTATCCTATACCAAGGTAGATGTAACCTATACCAAGGTAAATGTACAAAGGTAGATCAAGTGATAAACATACAATCTTGAAACAAGGATCTCAAATTCAATTATTGTTTAAAGTCTGGAATTTCAAATTAAGGTTTGAGAACATCTTTGAGTTCCTTCAGATCTACAAGATGTTTAGGAGAATATTAGCAAAAGTTTGCTATGCTGGCTTCATAATACCCTCATATGCTGTTGGTGACAAGAACATCTGTACCACAGAAACTTAGCTAGCTTAACTATGACTTTTTTCTTGGTATGTCTATAATTTTATAACAAAATTCCTGTCCTATAACGTAACATTAAATAAGTTTGCTGATGTAAAAAAAAACTTCTTCTTACGTTTTGTTTTGGATGTCAAAGAAATTTCAATTGTTCTATAAAAACATTAGTAAGAAAAATAAACTGACAGGATTAAGTACAAAATGTGAAAACATTCTTACCTTAAATTTTTCCAAAGCACACCCACCATTATAGAACTCAAACATAATGAATAACTGTTCACTCGTAAACTTATCAGGTCGATCATTTTCAGACGACTTCTTCAGGGCATATTCATCCCATTTATCCAACAAAATTTTGGGAAACTCTCCTTTGACACAGGATATCCTAAACAAAATACAAGCTAGGCTGCATTACAAACTGACACATGAAGGATGGTGTTGTAACCGGCTTATCATAAAAAGAAACAAAAATGTGAATTAACGTTACCTTCTGACTTGACAGAAGTTAACTGTTCTACTAGACTCATTCAATGCAAGATTACTGAGTTCTCTGGAGGAGTTTCAAATAAAACAAAATTAAAAAGACTTGTTACATGTGAACAGTGAATTTTAATTCATTAATGTATGATTTATGTTTCAAGGGTGTTGAAGTATCTAAGTCTGTCTAAATTAGTAAGTTCCTTTGTAAAATTTCATATAGCAGGCATGTCAAACTGGGTGTTCGGGGGCCGCATGCGGCTCGCGACCACCTTGAATGCGGCCCCTTGGCCACCTAAAAAAATTATAAAAATAATGTTAAACTATTACGCTGGAAAACAAGAGATGACAAGCTACTTATATTGAAAAATAGTATTTGTTAAACTGAACAACGAGGGTAAATCTGCAGTGAAAGCAAGCTACATTTTGTCAAACTTCATTATAAGCCATTGCAAATCATTTAATAAATGTGATTTTATGAGAGATTTGTGATTTTGGGCACATCAGCATAATTAAGGCCATGTCGTGCCTGCAGTCCCTCAAGGGCCACTCTCCCTCCACACAACAAGGGCCGAATTCCATACAGTCAAATCATTAAAATCAAGGTCTATTCACAGTTAAAATAGTAGAGGTAGTAAAAATTTAATAATTTGGTAAAAATCTAATGTAAATAGTGCATGTCTACAGAATTTATAAATCAGATCTTTGTAGACAACCCCACTTCCCGGATAAAGCCCAGTACCTTCCCAGGGTCGACATTATTGAATAGTGTTTTTAAATTAGTGGCTCTAAAATATTTTTCCCTGACATCCTGGAATCTGGGGCAGTCGATGAGGATATGTTCCACGGTGAGGCGAGAGTCACAATACTCACAAAGTGGGGGCTCTTCTTTCTTCAGCACAAAAGAGTGCGTGATGTAGGTGTGGCCAATCCTAAGTCTGGACATGGTCGTGCTACCACGCCTTGTCAGACCCTTAGATGTGGACCGCCACCTGACATCCGCCACAATCTGCCTGAGTTTATTGTGAGTCTCAGCCTCCCATCGGTCCTGCCACTCTTGGTAGATGGCAGAGGCAATACTTTGTCTCAGGTCTGAGCAGGGAATTTGAGTTCCTGACACCCCATGATTTAGGGCTCTCTTTGCTTCTCTGTCTGCGGCTTCGTTTCCCTCAATGCCCACATGGGAGGGGACCCAGATGAAGGTGACATCCGTATGGTCGGCTGTTATTTGGTCCAACAGCTTCAGGCTCTTATGTACCAGTCAGTCTTCATCCGCCCCAAAGCTTGCAATGCAGATTTGGAGTCGGAGCAGATTATAAATTTCCTCCTTTCTGATGCTTTGACGGCCATAAGTGCAAGCGATATTGCATGCTATTCGGCCGTAAAGATGGAGCAGCCATCGGGGAGTCTACGGGAGATTGTTTTGTTCCGAAAGGAGCAGGCACACGCGACCTTTCCATCCATTTTGGATCCGTCTGTGTAGATGGTGCCACAATCTCCGTAGCTCTCTTGCAGTTCCCTAAAGTGGACTTGTAGTATGCTTGGGTCTGTATTTTCTTTTTTGAAATTAAGGAGGGATAAATTTAATTTGGGTTTATTCATTAGCCAAGGAGGATTCTGAGGGGTTTCTATTTTAGAGATTTGGTTAATGGGTGGAGTTAAATTTTGGATGGGTTCTCTCATTCGAAGGCCTAATGGCTGTATGACGTTAGGCCTTCGATTGTATAATTCTACCTCTGTGGGGTTAAATATGGAATCGAGATTTGTGATTTGTGATTTTGGGCACATCGGCACAATTTAGGCCATGTCGTGCCTGCAGTCCCTCAAGGGCCACTCTCCCTCCACACAACAAAGGTCAAATTCTATACAGTCAAATAATTAAAATCAAGGTCTATTCACAATTAAAATAGTAGAGGTAGTAAAAATTTAATAATTTGGTAAAAATATAATGTAAAAAGTACATCTCTACAGAGTTTAGAAATCAGATCTTCGTAGACAATCCCACTTCCCGGATAAAGCCCAGTACCTTCCCAGGGTCGACATTATTGAATAGTGTTTTTAAATTAGTGGCTCTAAAATATTTTTCCCTGACATCCTGGTATCTGGGGCAGTCAATGAGGATATGTTCCACGGTGAGGCGAGAGTCACAATACTCACAAAGTGGGGGCTCTTCTTTCTTCAGCACAAAAGAGTGCGTGATGTAGGTGTGGCCAATCCTAAGTCTAGACATGGTCGTGCTACCACGCCTTGTCAGACCCTTAGATGTGGACCGCCACCTGACATCCGCCACAATCTGCCTGAGTTTATTGTGAGTCTCAGCCTCCCATCGATCTTGCCACTCTTGGTAGATGGCAGTGGCAATACTTTGTCTCAGGTCTGAGCAGGGAATTTGAGTTCCTGATACCGCATGATTTAGGGCTCTCTTTGCTTCTCTGTCTGCGGCTTCGTTTCCCTCAATGCCCACATGGGAGGGGACCCAGATGAAGGTGACATCCGTATGGTCGGCTGTTATTTGGTCCAACAGCTTCAGGCTCTTATGTACCAGTGGAATGTCAGTCTTCATCCGCCCCAAAGCTTGCAATGCAGATTTGGAGTCGGAGCAGATTATAAATTTCCTCCTTTCTGATGCTTTGACGGCCATAAGTGCAAGCGATATTGCATGCAATTCGGCCGTAAAGATGGAGCAGCCATCGGGGAGTCTACGGGAGATTGTTTTGTTCCGAAAGGAGCAGGCACACGCGACCTTTCCATCCATTTTGGATCCGTCTGTGTAGATGGTGCCACAATCTCCGTAGCTCTCTTGCAGTTCCCTAAAGTGGACTTGTAGTATGCTTGGGTCTGTATTTTCTTTTTTGAAATTAAGGAGGGATAAATTTAATTTGGGTTTATTCATTAGCCAAGGAGGATTCTGAGGGGTTTCTATTTTAGAGATTTGGTTAATGGGTGGGGTTAAATTTTGGATGGGTTCTCTCATTCGAAGGCCTAACGGCTGTATGACGTTAGGCCTTCGATTGTATAATTCTACCTCTGTGGGGTTAAATATGGAATCGAAAGCAGGGTTCGTAGGGTTGGATTTTAGCTTGACTATATACTGCATTGCAAGCTTTTTCATTCTTATATCCATGGGGAGTTCTCCAGCCTCCACATGGAGGCTTGGGATAGGTGATGTACGAAACGCGCCGAGACAGAGACGCTGGGCAGCATTTTGTATTGGTTCCAGTATTTTTAGGTACGACTTCCTTGCTGCTCCATATATTATGGATCCGTAGTCTAGCTTGGATCGAATTAGACTCCGATATAGCAGTAGCAAAGTATCTCTGTCAGCTCCCCAGTCCGTATGGCTGAGCACGCTAAGTATGTTTAATGACTTTTGGCATTTTCTCTAAAGTTCCTTAATGTGGGGGAGAAAATTAAATTTGGAATCTAGAGTGAGGCCTAAAAATTTTGTAGTTTTCACGACAGGGATCTTCTTTTTGTGTATAAATAGTTCAGGGTCTGGGTGGAGTCCCCTTAAATTACAAAAATGCATACTAACTGTTTTGGAGTCCGAAAATTTAAAACCATTATCGTTTGCCCAATTTTGAATTTTGTTTAAACATAACTGTAATTTTCTTTCTAGGGTGTTCATGTTTTTCCCATAAGTAAAAATGACAAAGTCATCAACATACAAAGAGCACTCTATGCCAGGGGACAGAGCATTTATGATGCTATTTATTTTTATGTTGAACAGGGTGACTGACAGAATGCTGCCCTGGGGTACACCCATTTCCTGGTCATGAGTGTCAGAAGTGGTGTTGCCCACTCGAACCTGAAATTTTCGGTCTTTCAGGAATTCCCCCACAAAACGGGGGAGATGTCCCTTAAGCGCAGACACAATGATAGAAAAGAAGTAGAGCACTTTTGAGCTCCAAAAGTGCTAAGGAAAGAGGAGCGCAGTTTAACGTCATGTCTCGGGACGCACTATATACTGCATTGCAAGCTTTTTCATTCTTATATCCATGGGGAGTTCTCCAGCCTCCACATGGAGGCTTGGGATAGGTGATGTACGAAACGCGCCGAGACAGAGACGCAGGGCAGCATTTTGTATTGGTTCCAGTAATTTTAGGTACGACTTCCTTGCTGCTCCATATATTATGGATCCGTAGTCTAGCTTGGATCGAATTAGACTCCGATATAGCAGCAGCAAAGTATCTCTGTCAGCTCCCCAGTCCGTATGGCTGAGCACTCTAAGTATGTTTAATGACTTTTGGCATTTTCTCTTAAGTTCCTTAATGTGGGGGAGAAAATTAAATTTGGAATCTAGAGTGAGGCCTAAAAATTTTGTAGTTTTCACGACAGGGATCTTCTTTTTGTGTATAAATAGTTCAGGGTCTGGGTGGAGTCCCCTTAAATTACAAAAATGCATACTAACTGTTTTGGAGTCCGAAAATTTAAAACCATTATCGTTTGCCCAATTTTGAATTTTGTTTAAACATAACTGTAATTTTCTTTCTAGGGTGTTCATGTTTTTCCCATAAGTAAAAATGACAAAGTCATCAACATACAAAGAGCACTCTATGCCAGGGGACAGAGCATTTATGATGCTATTTATTTTTATGTTGAACAGGGTGACTGACAGAATGCTGCCCTGGGGTACACCCATTTCCTGGTCATGAGTGTCAGAAGTGGTGTTGCCCACTCGAACCTGAAATTTTCGGTCTTTCAGGAATTCCCCCACAAAACGGGGGAGATGTCCCTTAAGCCCCATAAGCTCCAGATCACGTAGAATGCCATGTTTCCAGGTTGTGTCATAGGCCTTTTCTATATCGAAGAATACAGCTACTAGATGTTCTCTTCTGAGTAATGCATTTCTGATACAAGCTTCCAGCCTTACCAGGTGGTCAGTTGTTGTCCGCCCTTGCCGGAATCCGCACTGGTAGTTAGAGATCACTTTGTTCCTCTCCAGGTACCAGACCAGCCTACTGTTAATCATTCTTTCCATGGTTTTGCAGATGCAGCTTGTTAGTGCTATTGGTCGATAGTTAGCTGGGTCAGAGCCGTCTCTTCCCGGTTTAGGTATCGGTATAACTGTGGCTTTCCTCCAGCTGTTTGGGAAAGCGCCTGTTTGCCACACACAGTTATAGACCCCTAGCAGGACTGCCAATGAGGGTTCGGGAAGGTGCTTGAGGAACTGGTAATGGATTTCATCTTCTCCAGGCGCTGTGTCATGTGACTTGTCTAGCGATTCCCTCAGTTCCTCAAGCGAGAACGGTTTGTTGTAGTCTTCATTGTTTTCTGACCTGAAATCAATGGAGTGTCTTTCCTCCCTGGTTTTGACTTTTTGAAACTCTGGCGTGTAATGTGCAGTGGATGACTTTTCTGCTATTGAGGATGCAAGGCAGTCAGCTATTTCTCTGGGGGACGTGACAGTTCGTCCTTGGTTTTTCAGATGCCCTATTGCATTTGATTCTTTCCCTTTGATTCGCCTTACTGCCTTCCAGACCGCTCTAGCAGAAGTTTTGGCATCCAGACTGCCGACAAAACTTCTCCAGGAATTCCTTTTGGCTGACCGTATGGTTTGTCTAGCCTTTGCTCTAGCTATTCTGAATAGCTTTAGGTTTTCCTGGGATGGATTTTTTATAAATGCAGCCAGTCGTTTTTTCCTATCGCCAATAGCACCTTTGCAGGCTGTATCAAACCATGGTTTGCTAGGCCGTTTTGGATTTGCGGAGGTTAGGGGGACAACTTTCCTGGCTATACTAAGTAGCTTGCTAGCAAAGGTATCAGCTGGGTTCTGCTCATCGAGGATATTTTCTGTAATATCCTCTGAGCATCTTTTTTGGAATTCTTCCCAATCGGCCTTATTCAGTTTCCACCGCTGAGGTCGTCCCAATGAGGGGAGATTGTTAGCAATGATGATTGGGAAGTGGTCACTTCCCCGTAGATCATTGCTAACTGACCATTTAAAGTCGTCCAGAAGTCCAGGGACGCATACGGTGAGGTCAATGCATGTGAGAGATCCAGTTCCTGGGTGCAAGTAGGTCGGTGATGCATCATTAAGTATGCATAAATCATGTTGGAGGAAGATATCCTCCAGCATACGGCCTCTTGTGTCGGTATTGTTGGAGCCCCACATGGTGTTATGGGCATTGAAATCCCCAAGGATTATGTAAGGCCGGGGGAGTTGTTTCAATAGGTCCTCCATGTCTGTTTGGTTTAATGGAGCGCCTGGTGGTAAATACAGGCTGCAGCAAGTGATAACCTTGTGAAGGGTTATCCTAGCTGCTACGGCCTGTAGTATGGTCTGTAGTTCAACCCTCTCATGGGGGATGCTATCCTTCACAAGGATACAGACTCCACCTGATGCTCTCTCTGCATCCTCAACATTCTTGCTGTAAGCACTGTAGCTTCGGAAGCTGATGCTATCTTTCAGAAATGTTTCCTGTAGACAGACAGCTACAGGAGTCTCAGAGTCCATCAGTAGCTGCATCTCCTCATAATTGGCCTTGAGGCCTCTGCAATTCCACTGTACAATTCTGGAATCCATGGCTTATTCTAGATGACCTACTTGGAGCTATTTGGCTTTGGGAGGCCCCCGGAGGGGTTTCCCTTAATTCCAGTGACCTTGGTATTTTTATTCTTGGGTTTGGATGGAGAGGAGGACAACCCCCTTTTGGGGGAAGTCTTTCTCTCTGGAGAGGGGAGATCCCTCTGGTTAGAGCGGAGGTTATTTCCTCCTCGCTCACCTCGGGCATCCTCTCCGCTTTGATTTCTCCCCTTAGGGAGTTGGTCAACCTCTAGTTCGGTAGAGGTTGGGGTGTCTGACTGGTTTCTCTGAGGAGAACCTGTGTCAGACATGATGTCTCCGGGTTCTCCCGGAGTATTGGTTTTGACTAGCTGCTCAGTCTCCATGCTCTCATCAGCGAGCACAGAGAACCTGTTCTTTAGCATGACAACAGGGCTTTCTTGTTTCTTCAGAGGTGTGTTCTTTGGCGGTGTTTTCTTCTGAGTTGGAGGAGGAGGAGGGGGTGGTGGGGTCAATGTGTCCGTCTGTGTGGCTATGGATCTTCCTATCTTAGCAACAGCCTGGGCATAGGTTTTTGTCAAGCCGAATTGGCCTTTGGCTAGGGCCAATACAGCCGATTTCGCCTGGCTGAAGGTACATCCATTTCTTGCCTTGTACTCCTGCACGGCAACCTCCTGTTTCCACACAGGGCAGTCCTTGGAGTAGGCTGAGTGGCCAGCGTGACAGTTTGGGCATTTGAACTGGGCTGTGCAGCCCTTGTCCTCATGACCTTCTCCAGCACATCTGGCACACACAGTGTTCCTCTTGCAGACTGCCGCGCCGTGTCCATAACCCTGGCACTTGAAGCACCTCATGGGGTTAGGTATGTAGGGCCTCACTGGAACTCGTAGGTATCCTGCCTTCACATACTCTGGCGGTGTCCTAGTTCCAAATGTGAGGATAATAGTGGCGGTTTTGACCTCCTCACCATCCCTGCGCCTGGTAATGCGCCGGGCATGGGTGACTCCTTCAATGCCCTCCACTATTTCCTTCTCGGAACATTCCAGTAGGTCCCTAGAGCTGATTACACCTCTGCTGGTGTTCAGACTCTTGTGTGGCATGACTTCCACTTGGAGATCACAGAGTCTTCTGCATCTTAAAAGCCCATCAGAGTGTATCTTGCTATCAACTTCTACTAGAAGTTCCAAAGACTTGTGTAGCTTAGACACACTCTTGGGCTCTCCCACTACTGACTTAAGTCCCTTGTAGATGACAAAAGGGCTCATCTTTGTCAGACTTTTCCCCTCCTCTGTGCACCTAACCACCAGAAATGATGGCCAGGTAGCACAGCTTTTTGTGGCCTCCTCCTTTCTGTCTTCCATGCGGCGTCTCTTGCCCAGACATAGGTCTGGGGCAAGTAGTTTTTTTGAAGTTTTTTTTTCCATGGGTGTTATATATTAGTTCGGCACCTGTGCTCCCCACCCGCCATCGAGTCCAACAAGGGGACGGGCCATTCGGAAGTCCAGAATGAGCCCGCCAGGGCTACACAGGTGCTATACTCAGTCAGCTACTGCATCGGACATGTGCCCGATACAGCAGCTCCCTGATTGACCCTCTAGCCACCGCCCTCCAGCATAGGTCGAAGACCTATGCTGGTAGCTCGGCATGACCAGCCGGTTGACCCAGAGCGGGCCATCTGGGCCTCAGGTCTAGGGGAACTTGGAGCCAAAGTATTGTGTTGTGGTGGCTTATCCTCAGATAGCCATCACTCAAACACCAGGATCTCTTTATCCCCCCTTACCCGTCGCAGTCCACGGCAAACGGACTGGTCTAGGACGTAGTGAGATATTTAGAGATAAGGAGACAGAGTGATGATCAATGAAGGCAGATTGAGGAAAGGAGGAG
>JAZGLO010001170.1:0-33236 GCA_036873155.1 Biomphalaria sudanica | reverse complement strand
ATAACTCCTAAACTCTTTTGTTGAGCCACATTTAGTGTTTTTCAATTTCGGCAGATGACTATTCACTGCAGTTTATTAATGGAGCCAAGCCACTGGTAAATATGTGTAACCTCTCTTGAATACACTCTTTGAATTAAGTGACTGTTGTTTGCTTTAGATTTTATATCGAAAAGAGAAGTTTTATCGTCAAAATCATCTGTTGGGGGTTTTATACCTCAAAATGCTCTGTAGGGGGATCTTAAACTCAAAACCATCTGGAAGGGTTTTAAACTTTTTTAAAAAGCCATCTGTAGAAGAGGGGTTTAAACTCAAAACCCCCGATTGGATTGGCTACGCTCAAATAATTTTAGTGTGTAATTTGCTTTTTTTTTTATATTGAACAGGTATTTTTAGCATCAAACCCCTCTGAATGGGGGTTTAAACTCAAAACCCCTTTTGGCAACGCTCATAGCATTTTGAGTGCGTAATTTGCTTTTTTTCTTACACTGAAGATGTAAATTTAGCCTGAAACCTCCCTGGCTGGGGTTTTAAACTCAAAACCCCCTTAGCTACGCTCATAGATTTTAGAGTGAGTAATTTGCTTTTATTTATATTGAAGATGTACTTTTTAGCTTCAAACTCCACTGGAGGGGAGTTTAAACTTAAAACCCCTTTGACTACACTCATAACATTTTGAGTGTATAATTTGCTTTGTTTTTATTATTAAAGAGGTATTTTTTTACCTTCAAACCCCGCTGAAGTGGGGTTTAAAGTCAAAACTAAGACAAAACCCATTTAGCTACGCTAATAACATTTTAAGTGCGTAATTAGCTTTTTTTTATATTGAAGAGGGGGTTTATCGTAAATTTTAGAGGGGGTTTTAAAATCAAAATCTTTCTTAACTGTGCTCTTGGAATTAGGGGATTTTCGTTTGCATTTTTTTTTGTTTTATAGAAAAAGGGGAGTTAACTGCAAAAACCCCAGGTAGGGGGTTTAAAACTCAAAACCCAAGGTAGAGGTTTTTAAACTCGAACCCCTCTGGTAGGGGTTTTAAACTCGAACCCCCCTGGTAGGGGTTTTTAAACTCGAACACCCCTGGTAGGGGTTTTAAACTCAAACCCCCCTGGTAGGGGGTTTTAAACTCAAAACCCTTTTGGTTGTGCTGGGGCAAGTGATAGTTTAGTATTAAAATCTCACCTAAAATTAAACAAAATCAAGCAAAAAATCAGTCACTAAATTCCGATCCCCCCCCCCCCTTTCGGGGGGATTTTATTTCGGGGGGGGGGTTGACCCCTGGCTATGCCCATGATATATATATATATATATATATATGTATATATATATATATACATTATATATATATATATTTGAGAAATATGTATATTTTAAATATTGATTTACAAAAGGTAGAAATGTAATTGATAAACAAGGTAACCTATTTCAAGATACTTTTATTGAGAATATATATTTTTCTAAACAGTCTCTTTTATTCTTGGTCATGTGTTTCTGCACTCAATGCTAAATTTTGAAATTGTGTAAACCGTAAAATTACGGTAGTGTCTTATGCGTTGTTGGCAAGGTAATCTCTTCAGTACTGAATAAACATAATAAAATAATTTTGCAGTTTCTTAATTTCGATGTAGAACTTGTTTTAAAGCTCGTTACATCTCTCTCCTTTCACAAGGTTAAGACAGTTTATCTAGCACTATGTCTTCTGTATGGCACTTTTTCATTTTATTTTACCCACCCCCAAAATCACACAAACCCACTACCTCCACAAGTTCCGGGATCTAAGTTTGTCTTATGTGTTCTGAGCTGCAGGAATTCATTCACCTGGCGTATTCGACGCACTTTTTTCTCGAAGTCAGAAGAATGGATGTAAAGTTTCCCTTCAGCCCTATAGGTCAGCTGATGTTAAGGTCATCTGTTTCTTTGGCCAACGGTTAACGAGCAGGGTACCACCACAAAGACCAACCACCTTTACTTTCCCCATCAGAGTCGGATGGACTCAGGAGCACCCTACATTTTTTCTCGTAGTCGTAGGCATGTAAACAAGGCTTAAAGTAAAAACGGTTGGGACTTGGCAATTTTGAAGTTATTTTCTTGCAATCAGGGATGCAAAGTGCATTCTGTAGTAGCCCTGAGCGCACAATTCATCCTAATAAAAAAATACTCTGGTAAAAGTTAGTCTAATAAAGACAGAGGCTACACTGGACATTACTACTATGCGATATGTACACATACATACATAAAGCGTATGTGAGTCTGTCATTGCCGTGATCGTTTTAAGTTCGTAGTCTTATCTTATTTTTTCATGTCACAAGAGATTCTAGCTAAACATAGAGCCATAACAGAATACAAGGATTCAAGCTACACTTATACAAGGACCTGAGATTCTAGCTAAACATAGAGCCATAACAGAATACAAGGATTCAATCGACGTTTATACAAGGACCTGAGATTCTAGGAACATCCGAAACATGTAAAACATTTTACAAAACATTTTACAAAACATTCTAGCTAAACATAGAGACATAACAGAATACAAGGATTCAAGCTACGTTTAAACAAGGACCTGAGATTCTAGCTAAACATAGAGCCATAACAGAATACAAGGAGTCAAGCTACACTTATACAAGGACCTGAGATTCTAGTTAAACATAGACCCATAACAGAATACAAGGAGTCAAGCTACACTTATACAAGGACCTGAGATTCTAGTTAAACATAGAGCCATAACAGAATACAAGGAGTCAAGCTACACTTATACAAGGACCTGAGATTCTAGCTAAACATAGAGACATAACAGAATACAAGGATTCAAGCTACGTTTAAACAAGGACCTGAGATTCTAGTTAAACATAGACCCATAACAGAATACAAGGATTCAATCGACGTTTATACAAGGACCTGAGATTCTAGCTAAACATAGACCCATAACAGAATACAAGGATTCAATCGACGTTTATACAAGGACCTGAGATTCTAGCTAAACATAGACCCATAACAGAATACAAGGATTCAATCGACGTTTATACAAGGACCTGAGATTCTAGCTAAACATAGACCCATAACAGAATACAAGGATTCAATCGACGTTTATAAAAGGACCTGAGATTCTAGCTAAACATAGACCCATAACAGAATACAAGGATTCATTCGACATTTATACAAGGACCTGAGATTCTAGCTAAACATAGACCCATAACAGAATACAAGGATTCAATCGACGTTTATACAAGGACCTGAGATTCTAGCTAAACATAGACCCATAACAGAATACAAGGATTCAATCGACGTTTATACAAGGACCTGAGATTCTAGCTAAACATAGACCCATAACAGAATACAAGGATTCATTCGACATTTATACAAGGACCTGAGATTCTAGCTAAACATAGAGCCATAACAGAATACAAGGATTCAATCGACGTTTATACAAGGACCTGAGATTCTAGCTAAACATAGACCCATAACAGAATACAAGGATTCAATCGACGTTTATACAAGGACCTGAGATTCTAGCTAAACATAGACCCAAAACAGAATACAAGGATTCAATCGACGTTTATACAAGGACCTGAGATTCTAGCTAAACATAGAGCCATAACAGAATACAAGGATTCATTCGACATTTATACAAGGACCTGAGATTCTAGCTAAACATAGAGACATAACAGAATACAAGGAGTCAAGCTACACTTATACAAGGACCTGAGATTCTAGCTAAACATAGAGCCATAACAGAATACAAGGATTCAATCGACATTTATACAAGGACCTGAGATTCTAGCTAAACATAGACCCATAACAGAATACAAGGATTCAATCGACGTTTATACAAGGACCTGAGATTCTAGCTAAACATAGACCCATAACAGAATACAAGGATTCAATCGACGTTTATACAAGGACCTGAGATTCTAGCTAAACATAGACCCATAACAGAATACAAGGATTCAATCGACGTTTATAAAAGGACCTGAGATTCTAGCTAAACATAGACCCATAACAGAATACAAGGATTCATTCGACATTTATACAAGGACCTGAGATTCTAGCTAAACATAGACCCATAACAGAATACAAGGATTCAATCGACGTTTATACAAGGACCTGAGATTCTAGCTAAACATAGACCCATAACAGAATACAAGGATTCAATCGACGTTTATACAAGGACCTGAGATTCTAGCTAAACATAGACCCATAACAGAATACAAGGATTCATTCGACATTTATACAAGGACCTGAGATTCTAGCTAAACATAGAGCCATAACAGAATACAAGGATTCAATCGACGTTTATACAAGGACCTGAGATTCTAGCTAAACATAGACCCATAACAGAATACAAGGATTCAATCGACGTTTATACAAGGACCTGAGATTCTAGCTAAACATAGACCCAAAACAGAATACAAGGATTCAATCGACGTTTATACAAGGACCTGAGATTCTAGCTAAACATAGAGCCATAACAGAATACAAGGATTCATTCGACATTTATACAAGGACCTGAGATTCTAGCTAAACATAGAGACATAACAGAATACAAGGAGTCAAGCTACACTTATACAAGGACCTGAGATTCTAGCTAATCATAGAGCCATAACAGAATACAAGGATTCAATCGACATTTATACAAGGACCTGAGATTCTAGCTAAACATAGACCCATAACAGAATACAAGGATTCAATCGACGTTTATACAAGGACCTGAGATTCTAGCTAAACATAGACCCATAACAGAATACAAGGATTCAATCGACGTTTATACAAGGACCTGAGATTCTAGCTAAACATAGACCCATAACAGAATACAAGGATTCAATCGACGTTTATACAAGGACCTGAGATTCTAGCTAAACATAGACCCATAACAGAATACAAGGATTCAATCGACGTTTATACAAGGACCTGAGATTCTAGCTAAACATAGACCCATAACAGAATACAAGGATTCAATCGACGTTTATACAAGGACCTGAGATTCTAGCTAAACATAGACCCATAACAGAATACAAGGATTCAATCGACGTTTATACAAGGACCTGAGATTCTAGCTAAACATAGAACTCTAGAAAATTACTATAAATTATATCATTGAATGGAATACGTAAACCACAGAGACGGAGCTATATTACCAAGTGATCAATAAATCTCTTTGAACTTTCATCTATTTGATCAGAAAAGTGGAGGGTGGGGTGAATATTTTCCTCCATAACAGATGACAGGCTACCAGGGAAGAGGGGAGGGGGCGTGTCTGTTTGGTAGCGACGTAACGAAGGGATTATTTTCTCTGACCGTTGACACAAGGCAGTGAGAGAAAGTAATTAGGATGGTCCAGTCTTGTCTATAACGATAGAGCTGTCCGTCGTAGTCTGCCACTAAATATCTGTTCTGTAGCTTTTGGCACTAAGCAATGCACACATCAGGATGGTCCAGTCTTGTCTATAACGATAGAGTTGTCCCTAATAGTGACTATCTGTTCTGTAGCTCTTGACACTGAGAAATGCACACATCAGGATGTTTAAGTCTTATCTTATTTTCTTATCTTCTTATCTTATCTTATATATATATAACTTCAAAAATAAGATAATTACGACCTAGGCATTTCATGTCTCAATCTATTCATGCATGTTAATTTTAATGACATAAACTATGCCAAGTCGATAGTTTTCCTGGCTGATTCAGGCAACCCATTCCATTGTCTATTGCACTAGGGAAGAAGTAGCACCTGTACAAATTTGTTGTAGCGTAAGGAATAAGAAATGTATCTCTCTCTTTGTGTATTTCTGAGTATTTCATTAAGTTTTATTTTTCTATTTGTAAATTATGGTTTAGTGTTTTATGTGGTATAGCTACTTTACTTTTCATTCTTCTGTCTTGAAGTGTCTCTAAGTTTAGTGATTTTACATATGGTGTAACTTTAATCTAATTGGAATATTTGTTTATTATAAATCTGAATGCTCTTTTTTGTGTTTGTTCTAGTTTTTCAATTCTTTCTTAAGTCGAGGGATCCCAAACAGATGATCTAGTCTTGTCTGGAAAAGAAAGAGTTGTCCGTCATAAACTAAAATCTAATTGGTACTGAGCAATACGCAGTTTTATGATAATAATTTTCAACAAATAATGCATTTTTACATGAAACGTAAATGTCCTTGATTTTTCGCTATAAGCTTGATTAGAGCGCTCTGGCCCTATCTAGGAGGAGATGGGTTTTTCTGGGAGTATGTTATTCCTTGTTACTCCAAGTTATATTAACCTAGGTTTATCTAGGTATATCCAGGATTTTTCACAAAAAAAAATATTTAAGCTCTTAGGCTTGGGCTTCATAATGAAACATTTCTTTGATTTCTTTGTAATGTCTTTTTTTTTGTTTCTTTCAATTAGAAGAAATTTCTATTATCTAATTTCTATAGTACTAGTTTAAGGCATTGTTAAAGTTATTTCAGGTTAAAAAAGTATGACAAAGAAAAAGTGCACTCTTTAATGAAACAAATTTTTGTCATAAAAAGATTTGTTTCCTATTTCTATGCTTTTTTTTTTTTTTTAGAAAAAAAAAAAAAGTTTGTAAAGACAAAATAAGAAATGTTTTAACGATTTTTTTTTAAATTTAAGAGTGCAGCTGTTACCGTAGCAACCATTTTATTTTGTTCCTTCAAAATCAGATCTACATTAAGTCGAGAATATTGAGCTATTCTTAGACAATAACGGAGCTCATAAAAACAAATTTAAAAAATAATGTTGATTTACATTTCATTGCAGAGGCGTCATTACTTTTTTTTTGGTTACATTGGGAGAAGGGGAGACTTCACATTTGCCACCGTGGGGATCATTTGCCCACTGAAATAGTCAATCGTTTTTGCGTTATTCACGTTACCACATGCTAAAACGTTTTAAACCACCAACTCCACGTGCCCACTTGATGAGGCTATTTAGGAAGAGCATTAAGAATGCAGATTGAAGGGGGGGGGGCGGTAGCTGAGTGGTTAGGTTCTTGTCTCTCGAACCTGAGATCCTTAGTTCGAATCTCGGTGAAGCCTGAGATTTTGATTTTTGGGATTTTTTAGGGTGCCCCTGAGCCCAACTCTAATGGGTACTGGAGATTAGTTGGAGAAAGTAAAGACGGTTGGTCGTTGTGCTGGCCACTCTACTCGTTGGCCAAAGGAATGGATGGCCTTAACATCATCTGCCCCTGTAGATCGCAAGGTCTGAAAGGGAAACTCAAGGATGCAGTTCAAAGAATCAATTTAGAATGACGCAATCAACCTTCTCAATAAGAAGAGCGTGGGTAGAGGGTCTCGCGGGCTCTCAAAACAAGGTGGATAAAGATTAAGATTAATTAGTTATAGAACGAAACAGGCACGGCCATTATACTTCTTTATCTTTATCCATCATCTAAGAGGGCGCGATGGCTGACTAGTAAAGCACTTGGCTTCCGAACCGAAAGGTCCCGGGTTCGAATCCTGGTGAAGACTGGTATTGTTAATGTCGGGATCTTAAGGGCTCCTCTGGGTTCCCCCAGCTCTAATGGGTACCTGACATTAGTTGGGGAAAAAGTAAAGGCGGTTTGTCGCTGTGATGACCACATGACACACCCTCGTTAACCGTGGGTCCACAGATGACCTTTAAACCTTCGCAAATTCTGAAGGGAGGACTATCTATTATTCCATGTATTTACATTTAAACCCTCCCCCATCAGTTCTACTAACGCATGGCCAATTTATAAATTAACATAGCATAGGCATGGGAATTTATCAAAAAGTTGACCTAAATATTCAAATATTTAAAGTTAGTGAAAGAAAACTATGCAACTAACGAGAATTTTATAGGACTAGCACTACGATCCAACGTCTTAAAATACACTAGTAAGATTTCTCTTTACAACAGAGGTCGTTTGTGCAATGGAGATGATTTATTGTCAACAACTGATGTCATTTGCTCGTAAGTGATGTCTGTTGAATAAATACGTATCTGCCCATCTCTTTCACATGAATACACATAGATGTCAGGAATAGGTCATAGATGTCACATAATTGTCATATAGATGTCAAATTGTTATCATCTAGAAGTCATACAGTTGTCATATAGATGTTATATTGTTATCTTATAGATGTCATACAGTTGTCACATACATTTTAGATCAGGGTGGGCATAGAACGTCAGCGAAAAAAAAAAAAAAAGAAAAACAATTAAAGTATAATCCTCCATCAGGATTCAAGCTCGAGGTCATTAAGACAGTTTCTAAAGTGCTACCACTCTGCTACCAACTAACTCAGTAAACTCAACAATAATTTACAATAAGTTGTTGCCCTTTATCGGAACCAAGTAGGGCGAAAAAAAAAACTCCTTTCAAAACAAAAATATCTCTGTAGTGTATCCCTAGAGTTTGATTGGATTCCACCATTAATTAGAGAATGGACAGATAACGAAGCCGAACCCTGACGATCAATGCGCGAGACGCGTGCAGTTAGGTACGTTCAGTTTAAGAAAAAGTCAATTGACCGTGACAGATGTACTCCGTGGAAAGACACCTTATTGACAGAATCTCCAGAGTTAAGGTGAGCCCAGAAATAGACGAGCTAAATTTAGACATGCAGTGTCGGTGAGTTAAATAACATGCGAATGTGACATTTCTAAGGTAAACATTTGTCAGCGCCCTACGGGGGAGGGACATTTTTTTTAAAGACTTTTTTTTTTTCCATTTTCGACCTCTTATGTATGGGTTGTAATTTTTTTTGTTTTAGCTTGGCGTAAACGTATCACGAATGTGGGTGCTATATGTGTAAATACGTAAGTAATAAGTTTGTAAGTGTTGTGTTGAGTGTGTCTATGTTTAAAGTGTGTGACTTGTGCGTGAGTGTGAAGTGTGTGTCTGAGGTTATTTGCTATGCGGTTTAAGTGTGTGTATGACTACTGAATGTGTGTGTGTGTGACTACTGGGAAGCGTGTGTAAGTATAAAAAAGTATAGTAAAGTTCCCCCTTTCAGACCTTGTGGTCTATAGGGCAGATTTACAACAGAGGTCGTTTGTGCAATGGAGATGATTTATTGTCAACAACTGATGTCATTTGCTCGTAAGGGATGTTTGTTTCTGTGGCCTACGGTTAACAAGGGTGTCATGTGGCCAGCACAACGATCAACCGCCTTTACTTTTCCCCTAACTAATGTCAGGTACCCATTAGAGCTGGGTGGACTCAGAGGCGCCTGAATATCCCGAAATTAAAAATCCTAGTCTTGACTAGGATTCGAACCCCGGTCCCCTGTTCGGAAGCCAAGCGTTTTAATTTGCTCAGCCACCGCGCCTCCGTGTGTAAGTATACATTGTTGTAAATGTTTGTCCATAGAAAGACAAGCGTTTTCAGACGCTAAGCCTTAGCGTCATTACCTGGTCAACATCGATTTCTAGATAGTAACATGGACTGGTACAAAGAACTTTCTGACCACCCAAGCTTTATATCAATACGATTTTGTTTTTGTTATACTTTAAAATAAAAGCTGCGCCTGATTGAGAAAAAAAAAACTTTCTGGCTTTCTCGTTCTAAATGACACAAATTGCAATGAAATATTTTTACCGAGACGCAAACCTTGTAAAATATTCATCCATTTCATCTCTGAGCTATACTATCTATCCCTTGTTACTGGTGCCTGTAGAATATTTGATTGAGTTGACCCTAACAGTCATAGAAAGAAGTAAAAGGACAAACGGTAAGTCTTTCTTCTAATGCCAAGCGATTCGCCAATGTCCTCACGAATTATCCTGCGCTTTGCAATTATTGTGAATCATTTTTCTGTAAGGTCAATGTATTTTCCTTCCGCTAAAAAGGTTTCCCCTTTCAGACCTTGAAATCTCTAGTACAGAATCTACAGATGATGTTAAGGTCATCTGATTCTTTGGCCAACTGTGTTACGTTGCCAGCCGCCTTTACTTTACCCCAGCTAATGTCGGGTACCTATCAGAGTTATCTTATCTTATATAATACAGACGTTACTTCAAAAAAAGAAGATGATTACGTCCTACGCGTCATGCATTCAGTCATGCATATTAACCAATGACTTAAATTCTGCCAAGTCACTGGTTTTCCTGGCTAGCTCAGGCAACCCATTCCATGCTATAATAGTATAGGGAAGAAGGAGTATTTGTACAAATTTGTCCTAGCATATGGGACGAGGTATGTGCCTTTATTTTTGTGTCTTTCAGAGTATTTTATTAAATTTTGTTTTTGTATTTGAAGATTATGGTTCAGTATTTTATGAATAATTGCTACTTTACTTTTGAGTCTTCTGTCCTGAAGGCTTTCTAAATTTAGTGATTTTACTAATGGTGTTACTCTAGTCAAATGTGAATATTCGTTTGTTATTAATCTCACTGCTCTATTTTGTGTCTGTTCCAGTTTCTTAATGTTTCCGTGAGTTGGGGGGGGGGGGGGGGTCCCAAACAGAGGATGCATATTCTATTGTTGGGTGAACTCAGGGGTGCCCTAAAAATTCCGAAATTAGAAATCCCAGTCTTCACCGAGATTCGAATCCAGGACGCCAGGCTCGGAAGCCAAGAGCACCCCATATTCTTTCCCTTAATTTAAAAAAATTTTTTTACACCTGTGTCTAGAAATAGAAAGTGCACGGGTTAAGCAGTAGATAGAACAACCTACCTGTAATATTTTATGACATAAAACGTTGACGTCCAGCTCGCTGGCGATGTCTCGAATGAGCTCCATGAAGAGCTCCTCCTCGGACATCCTTTTCAAGTCATCCAGATCTTTCTTCACGCTCGAGCGACGTGTCCGGTCGCCGTCCAGATATTTCCGGAAGATCATACTTGTGATGGAGTTCCTGCCAACTTTCGAGAAAGTTCGGTACGTCTGCAGATTTCTGTCCTCATTCGGTTCAATGGTCATGGAGTCTTCGGACAGGGAGCCCGTCGATTCTTTTTCCTCGACGGCCGGCATGGATTTGCCAGCTTGTCCATTTTGGTGTGTGAACTGTGAGAGCGCGTCTTGTTTAAACTTCCTGGCCACCACTCGCAGCGTGTCATCGTCTGCGTTTTCCAAGAGCCAGGTAGCCAGAAACTGAGGATGCTCTCTGAGGTACTGGTCAACGTCGTCTTCTGTTATGGTCGTCATGGCCAACTGACCAGAATTTCGACAATTTTGTCGCTTCTAAAAAAAAAACAAGTTTAGTTTATCCCAAAGGCTGAAAGTAAAACGCGTGAAGACAACTACTTGGTCACAATCTGAAGACTTTCTCGCTAGAAGATCTACAGCCAAACCGGCAAGGATTCCAGCTGAAAGCCTTCCCTGTGACGTCACGTGATGACGTCATCTGCACATCATCTTCATCTGAGGAATTATAAAAAGTTCCATTAATCCATCTACAATTTGTATAAAACGAAGCTACAGATTATCCTAGAAACATTAAAGGGAAACTCTGATAGTTTTTCAAATTTTAGTTATTGACTTGATTAAATTCTGCGTAAAAAGTTGTAATAGTAAACATTATATCATTTTTTATTTAAATGCTCAGAAAATTTTATATTTAATAAATTAGACAGAAAATTCTTCACGTCCCCCAAAAAAACAGGGTTCTGCGAGATGTTTTTAGTTTTTAAAAACGTGACTAAATTTAGATCTAGACCTATATAACCGATAAACTCTCTAGATCTAGGATCGCATTTACTATTACGCTTCACATCTAGATGTAGACTCCACGTTGATTTATAATCGGTCTTTGTTTATAAATAATATTCTAGATCTAAACCTCTATTTCGACTTGAAGAAAATGAAATACTGTTCTTCAGCTTGTTGCAGTAGTTCCAATCACAACGATAAAATCAGCAAGTATGCTGACACAGAAATTAGTGTCTCTTTTCATTTGTTTCCAAGAGATGAAGTTTTAAAGGGAAAATGGGAAAAATGTATTCGTCTGAAGAGCAAATACTTTACAAAGGGATTAGCTAATTCCTATTTATGCTCAAACCATTTTGAGAGAAGCTGTTTCAGCAACTTCATTGCTGTGGAAATGGGATTTGAAAAAAAAAAATGAAGCTAATACCAGGTGCAGTACCAACAATACATTGGATTTCCAGGCCAAAGAATTCAATTATAGGATTTGAGTGCACCATCGTGACGTCACACAGAAATTATCTTCTTATCTTATCTTATATAATACAGACGTTACTTCAAAAAAGAAGATGATTACGTCCTACGCGTCATGCATTTAGTCATGCATATTAACCAATGACTTAAATTCTGCCAAGTAACTGGTTTTTCTGGCTAGCTCAGGCAACCCATTCCATGCTCTAATAGCACTAGGGAAGAAGAAGTATTTGTACAAATTTGTCCTAGCATATGGGACGAGGAATGTGCCTTTATTTTTGTGTCTTTCAGAGTATTTTATTAAATTTTGTTTTTGTATTTGAAGATTATGGTTCAGTGTTTTATGTATAATTGCTACTTTACTTTTGAGTCTTCTGTCCTGAAGGCTTTCTAAATTTAGTGATTTTACTAATGGTGTTACTCTAGTCAAATGTGAATATTCGTTTGTTATGAATCTCACTGCTCTATTTTGTGTTTGTTCCAGTTTCTTAATGTTTTCTTGAGTTGAGGGGTCCCACACGGTGGATGCATATTCTATTATTGGCCTAACCAAGGTTAAATAACATTTTAGTTTTATGTTCTTATTTGATTTATAGAAATTTCTTTTAATAAACCCTAATGCTTTGTTGGATTTTTTTATAGTTTCATCAATATGTGGATTCCATGACAGTTTTTCATTTATTATAACACCTAGGTATTTTGCGTTTTTAGTCTGTGTTACTGCTTTGCCATGAATAAGATAAGTGGAATTAATTTGTTTTAGTTTTTTTGTTACTCTTAACAACTGACATTTTTCTGGGTGGAAAGACATGCTCCAATTTGATTCCCATTTCTGTAATTCATCTAATTCTCTTTGTAAAATATCTGTGTCTTGTGTTGTTTTTATTGTTCTATATATTATGCAATCGTCTGCAAATAATCTGACTTTTGGTCCTGAAGTAATGCAATTTGGTAAATCATTTATGTAAATTAAAAATAGTAGTGGACCCAAGACTGTTCCTTGAGGTACACCTGAGTTTACTGTTATAGGTGTTGATTTAGAGCCATTTATTATTACAGTTTGTTCTCTCCCTATCAGACAATCTTTAATCCACTGATGCAGTGGACCATTAATGCCGAAATATTTTAATTTTTTAAGCAAACTATGGTGGTGAACTTTGTCAAAAGCCTTGGAAAAATCTAGTAAGATAGCATCTATTTGTTCACTATTATCTAAACCTTTTGAAAAATCATCAATTTGTCCTATTAGTTGTGTTTCACATGATCTATATTTCTTAAAGCCATGTTGGTATGGGGTGAGGACATTATGTTTGTTTAAGTTGTTTATGATGTTGCTACATATTATGTGTTCTAGGATTTTACATGTGATGCTGGTAAGTGATACTGGTCTGTAGTTTCCTGTATCAGATTTTTCTCCTTTTTTAAATAGGGGGTTGACATTAGCTTCTTTCCAGTCCTTTGGGACTCTGCCCTAATTAAGCGATGCCTGAAAGAGTATTTTGAACACTGGGGCTAGCTCATTGCTTAGTTCTTTGAGTAATCTAGCTGGAATACCATCAGGTCCAGACGCTTTGTTTGGTTTGGTGTTGCCTAATAGTTTTTGAATTCCATTTTCTTGTACTACTAAATCTTCTATGTTGTCTACTTGGTTCAAATTAAGAAATATGTCTTTGACTCCCGGGGCTGAGAATGCTGATGCAAAGTATTTGTTTAGGATGTTTGCTTTAGTTTCATTATCATTATGTTTTATGTTATGTTCATCTTTTAATGGCGCTATGCCTGTTGTTTCTATTTTCTTAGACTTAATGTATGACCATAGGTTTTTGTTGTTATCTTTAGATATTACATTGTTTATGTATTCACTCTGCAGCTGTCTGCTTACTTTTTGGGTTAGGTGTTTAATTTTTATATACTTTTTGTAAACTCTTTCTGCCTTGGTTTCTTTAAATTTTCTATATAGGTTTTCCTTCTGTTTACAAAGCTTCTTTAGTCTATTATTAAACCAGCATTTATTTATTTTGTTTGATATGTATTTAGTTGGTATATGATTTTCTATAATGCTTTTAAGATGGTTTTTAATGAAATTCCAGAGGTCATCGACTGGTTGGTTAATGTCTTTTTCTAATAAGAATGTTTGTTGAAAGTTTAATGCAGCTTGGTGTAGTTGTGTTAGGTTACATTTATTCCAGACTAAGATTTTTCTTTTGGGTTTTGTATTGGCTACTGCTTTTATCTGACTGTGTATTTTTATGATCTCATGGTCTGATAGACCAGGGATAATATCATAATCAACTACTAATCCAGGTCTGTTGGTTAAGAAGAGATCTAATGTGTTGTTTAATTTAGTTGGCTTTTTAATGATTCGGTGAAAATCTGACCGTTTTGGATGCGCAGAAAAATTATGTCACAAAAACATCAATTACTAAGTTATTCTTGCAAATAAAAAAAAAAGAATAATATATGCATTATCTATAAATCAAAACACATATATCAAAAATTGTCAAAACCATCGGAGTTTCCCTTTAACGTGGAAGAAATTGAATACATATGCATTTGTTTATATGTGCTTCAAAGCTCGGCATACTGCAGCCCGCGCAAGTATTTTTGCTATATCATAAATATCCTTCTCAGCCATTAGAAAAAAAACAACATGACAATTTTATAGGCTTATTGTTTTTATACGAAATTAAAGAATCCTGCAATACTTCCAAGATTTTTCTAATCAACTTGCCACGCTCTTGCTTTGCCCTCCGCATTCACTTTTGTGATCCTCCCTGCTAATTTGATTCATACATACTCTCTGTCTTGACGAATTCATTCCCTACCCCCTACTCTAACTTTAACAATGCCAACCCCTTTCAACCCCCCCTACGGATACCATCTAACCACATCACCAACCTTGCTTTAGAGTTTACTAAACAGATTCGTCAAGATACAGCAACCAGGGACAGTTGAGAGCCACTCTCCAAACTATACTCTTGCTGTAATTTCCCGACACAATAAACTAGCAGATACACCCGGCGTTGCTAAAGTTCATTCCACCCAATAAAACTGAAAGTTTACAACTTGTTTTAGACTTCCTGGAGGTGGCGCAGAGTTCTAACGAGACTAGCAGTCTTAGCCTGAACACAGACCTATTGTCACATACGTCAGACCTGTGACGTGGCAACAAACTAAGATGAACTAAGAAATATTCCCGCCAAGTTGGTCAAACAGATGTAATGTATATAAATAGCCTACATAGATACGGACACAATCCTAAAATTTAGGAAATATCTAGAGGTGAATAAATATACTAATCGCTACAGCTACTTTAAAAAGAAAAATTGGTTATTCTTTTCGTTGTTTCAAATAAAGTAAGCAATCAACAATTAAAGTAAACATTGACTCGACATCTACGAAAACACGTAGCAAGATAACTATGACAAGGGGTTGCTTATTTCACATACTGAATTATTTATTTTTGTGTGCCTCTGAGACATTTTGTCAACCAGCAAGTGTAAATCTGATCGTTTAATAGATAGACGTGAGGTCGACCTTCAAGCGTACATCTAATCATTTGATAGAGGATATTCACTAATTGATAGTTGGCAGCGTATATGCTCTCATAAAGTTTGCTTTTTCTTGTCTTTTTGTTTTGTTGAGGGGAGATAACAAAGAAATATGCTTTGAGTAGATTTATGACTTGCTTTTGACACCATAAGTTCGTGTTTCTGACATTTCTTCATGTTTCTTACAATATATGTTTCTCGAAACACACGTTAATGCTATCTCTTCCTGTGTGTGTGTGTGTTGAGTGATGTAATAATGGCAACGTCTTCGATTCCGAAGATTAAAGATGAGTGCAGTGTTTCACATGACAGCGCGAACCCAGATGCGATCTGCATATTTTTTCAGCATCTGTTGCAGACAAAGCTATTGTCCGTCAGCGGTCTATTTAAGTTTTCTTTTCGTCTTCTGGAACGCAGAACTACTTAAATAAGGGAATTGTCAGCCAGATATTCTGTCGAAACAAGCATCAAAGATATTTGAATCATTTTACACTTTCAACGAAGTGATTAGAATCTCTCGGAATGTACGGAAATGTACGGGAATGTACGGGAATGTACCGACGTTTTTCCTACTGTATTTATCCTCAAAACGGTCTTCAGCTCATAAATGAATTCCGTCAATTGATTGTTCATTAAATAACTTTGTACTTAGAAATCTAGGTCATGAATCTTTGCCATGCCCTAGAACAGTGATGCCCAAACTACTACCCGCGGGGCATATCTGGCCACCGTCGGGGATCTGTACGGCTCATCAAAACGCACAGTGAATAATGAAACTGCAGCGGCTAAGTTCCAAAGGACTCGAGGATTTTGTTTTTTTAGGCCGCTGATGCGGTCCGTTACAAGCGTGCTGGAAATTATACGGCAGACCCTGGGCTGAAAACTTTTTGGGCACTACTGCTGTAAAATAATTATTTAATTAGGATTGAACAATTTTTAATTAAAAAAAATAAAAATAATAAAATTGAACTACTTCAGAAATACGGTGAGACAACACATCTTTTTTTTTTTTTATCAAATGGCTGACAGACCCGACAATTTCTTTGCTATATAAAACTATTCTCGTAACTATCATAATATGATTTCTATTTGCTTCAAAAAAAAAAAAGAATAGTTCATTAAACTCTCAAGGTAAATGCTTATTCTGACTAGTTCTAATCACGCAAACCTTTTTTCCGCCCAAGCAGGAGAATTTGCTCGATCCGACAAAAGGAAATCCAGCTCAATGACTCTCTGTTATTAATGTCAAGAAAAATTAAATTCAAAGTCAAATTATGAAATTGCGTTTTTGTAAATCATTTTTTAGCGGTCCCCGAAAGGGGAAAAGACGCTATTAGTTTTGTGCGAAATGTTTGTCCGCCTTCCGTCCGTCCGGTTTAGATCTCGTAAACTAGAAAAGATATTGAAAATCCGACATCACAATATTTTAGACCATTCAAAGTTCTGATGCAACGGCTACTTTTTTTTTTCTGAAAGCGAAAAATCTAATTTTTAAAATCAGTCATGCAAGCAGTTTTTTAAAGAGAAAAGTTAATTAGTATGCATTATAAGTTAGACCTAATTTAAACCGAATAGTAATCTTGTAAATTTCATTTTCCTATAAGATCAATAAACAGTAGGCCGAAAGTGGGTGAGTCGCGGTGGCTGAGCGGTAAAGCGCTTGGCTTCCGAACGGGGGTCCTGGGTTCGAAAGAAGACTGGGATTTTCAACTTTGGGAGCCTCTGAGTCCACTCAGCTCTAATGGGTACCTGACATTAGTTGGGGAAAAGTAAAGGCGGTTGGTCGTTGTGCTGGCTACATGGCACCCTCGTTAACCGTAGGCCACAAAAACAGATGAACTTTACATCATCTGCCACAAGGTCTAAAAGGGGAACTAGTTAGGCCAGGTTCAAATCCACTTTCACCTATTCTTTGATCCGCGGGACCGTTGGGCCACTACACAAGATCTGTTAACCTTCTTTCTCCATTCTTATCTCTCATTTGTCTTTGAAATAATTTCATTTGGATGTTCTTTCTGAAAATATTGAAGCCTGCCTGGGTGGACCACTTCGGGGGCCGATTTCGAGTTTGTTTTTCCACACAAACTGTCTTTTGTAACCTTGTTTAATGACAGATAACTTTTTAGCCTGTAGAAATCAATGATGAAAAAAAAAAAGTTAGAAGTATTTAATGTTCTAATTTATATGAAGTATGAAGCCTGTTCTCGTGTCACAACGATGTTTATTCTTGTATAGATTTTTTATCAGCTCGCTAATTTAATTTTAAATGTTGATTTTGTAAGTAATAATGAAAATAAGCACCTATAATATAGTTCTAATGGGATGTGTCTCAAATAACATCATACAACCAGTCCATCACATATGGCTTAGATATTGGTCCGGCTGAACTGTTATTAGTGACAGAAAGGGGCGCCTTAACCAGTTATCTTCGGGTAGGAGGGGGCTCGTTAGCCTTGCCTGGCTAACCCCCCCCCCCCCCGCCCCAAGAGAAAGAAAAGAAATGATGGGCTAATTTCTCCATGTCATTGGAGTCGATTCCATATGTCTAGGAGGAACTCTTTTGACAGCGGTTCTCAACATTTTAGGCTCGGCGGCCCCTTTTTACAAATCCCCCACACTGCCGCGACTCCCCCCCCCCCGCACACACCCACACACAGCAATAGAAGAATGGACAAAAAACAATTTATTTTTTTCGATGGTCTTAGGCGACCACTGGCAAATCGTCAATCGACCCCCAAGAGGGTCGCGATCCACAGGTTGAGGACCCCTGCTTTAGAGTATCTTTATATCTAGTATATTGACACCCCCCCCCCCTTTTCCTTTTCAAAATACCTTCCGATGCACAGCTCTCAATAAAAAAAAATGATTGGAAACTCGTCAATCAGGTATATGGATTACATGACCAGTGCATCGTAGTTGGGACTTTTTTTTTTAAATATGGCATAGATTTTGTCCACCTGAGACATGTGTAGCGTTGTATAATCTGAGACATGTATAGCGTTGTATAATCTGAGACATGTATAGCGTTGTATAATCTGAGACATGTGTAGCGTTGTATAATCTGAGACATGTATAGCGTTGTATAATCTGAGACATGTATAGCGTTGTATAATCTGAGACATGTGTAGCGTTGTATAATCTGAGACATGTATAGCGTTGTATAATCTGAGACATGTGTAGCGTTGTATAATCTGAGACATGTGTAGCGTTGTATAATCTGAGACATGTGTAGCGTTGTATAATCTGAGACATGTATAGCGTTGTATAATCTTTTATGTTACAAACGTATTAAAGATAATCTTGCTAGATTTGAATTCTTATCTTATCTTATATAATACAATAATAATATAATATAATACATAATTTTAATGAAATTGAATTTATTTCAAAGCCACCAACGTTTCCAACCCTTCTTTAAAAAACAAAAACAAAATAGTAATAAAATCAATCCCATACTCCATTGTATCCGGACAAATCTATTCACAAAGAATTCGAATTTAACGTTCACTTAAGACATAGATTTATGTTTGGATACTAGAAACAATGGCTGAATGGTCATGCAGCTTCGAACTGCCATAAAAAAATGTAAAGTTCCCTTTCGAACCTTGTGATCTATGGGGCAGATGATGTATGTGGCTTAAGGTTAACGAGGGTGGCATGGGGCCAGCACAACGACCAACCGCCTTAACATTCATCCAAGTAAAGTCAGATACCCCTTAGAGTTGAGTAAACTCAGAGACGCCTTAAAAATCCCAAAATTAATAAGCCCGGTCTTCTCCAGGATTCGAATCCGCGACCCCTTACTTTAGAAGCCAAGCACTTTACCACGCAGCCACCGCGCCTCCAACTACCATAGTGATGGACCCAAATTCATATCCTACCTGCTCCCACTCCGACGTCCTGTAAAAGATTTAGGCTTGAAGGTACTACATTTGTGAAGGAACGCCCCAGCGTATAATAAAACAAAATATAGAACATAACAAAAACAAAATAATAGCGACTTGATCATGTCCAAACTTGATAATAGACACTGGTCTTCTAGACAGAGACATTTTGTATTTGTATTTCAAAACAAACCGCGATTCAATACAGCTTACACAGTTACGTGTGGGCGTGTGTGTGTGTGTGAGTGTGGGGGGGGAGGACGACTCCACGTGACGTCAAGTTCACCCACTTCCGAGTCACGTGACCATTTCGGTCTGCAACGGAAGTGACTTTTCTGCCCGCTCTTTTAATTAGGACAAAGACAGCAGACTTCAAAAGTTTCGTTTCTGATGGATTACATCAGCGTTTCTCTTTGCGCAGCACGTTCTACAAATGTAAGTCAATTACGAATAAAATCAAATTTACTTTTACAATTTCCTGCTGTCGTTCAACATTGTTTCGTAGTTTCAAACTGAACCAAAAGTTGGATTTGATTTATACGTTTCGGAATGTTCCTTCAGAAATAAAGTTTTCCGTAATAGCTCTAACATCCTGCAGGACTGCAGATGGGGGCAGCGAGACTCAGGACTATCGAGATGACAGTCCGAAGATAATACCACACGACCAGGCAACCATTGACAAGGCAGCCATTGACTAGGCAGCTATTGACAAGGCAGCCATTGACCAGGCAGCTATTGACAAGGCAGCCATTTACTAGGCAACCATTGACAAGGCAGTCATTGACAAGGCTACCATTGACAAGGCAACCATTGACCAGGCCGTTCCTTATTATTTTTAATCTACCCCCCCCCTTTTTTTTTTAAAATCTTCCACCACATCGTGGTGTTTTCAACACTCGGAAGTTTCAAGCCACCAGCTGTGAAATTACACCGTCCACTTCTTCCAGTCCTGGTAGTTCAACAAACTCTAGCCAGCCAGTGTTTTCATTTTATCATGGGAATCTTTTTTGACATCAACACCGCCAGCCGTATCGAACCAAGTCTGTTATCGTCTGCTGTCATCTTCAATTAATCCTCTTAGTTTAAGTATTCACATTTTTATGAATATGATGACCGAAATGTTAAATAAAAACTCTATCTATCTATCTATCTATCTATCTATCTATCTATCTATCTATCTATCTATCTATCTATCTATCTGTCTGTCTGTCTGTCTGTCTGTCTGTCTGTCTGTCTGTCTGTCTGTCTATCTATCTATCTATCTATCTATCTATCTATCTGTCTGTCTGTCTGTCTGTCTGTCTGTCCGTCTATCTATCTATCTATCTTTCTATCTATCTGTATAATACATGTATTACTACTCAGATGGTATTTGTAAGCCTGTCTAAGGCACAACGTAAATTAACAAAGTTAATAATTCCACCTTGCACAACATACAAGTGACTGGATTAACCCATTGTCTCCTCATATTTATGCTTCAGATCTTGATTCTGGAAACCAGTTTCGTCTGAATGCGAAGTCTAGCTTTATTTTTAACATCGTTGTACTCTACTGGCTAAAAGGTCAGAGAGAAAACTGGTAAGGAGCGGGGGGTGTACATTTAATTTCACTTTTCTTCATCTGCAGCTTTCTGGACATCTTTGGATCTTAAATGTAAATTCCTAGATCCAGGTCTTTGTGCCGCGGTCTTTTAAAGCCCCCCCCCCCCCCCCAGCTGTCAATCAAGAAAGCCAGTTTCTGCCAATAATCCCTTGTGAGCAATGCCGTTTAGATGGGTCAGACTATACTGTCACTATAGAGTCCACATTGAATGAGCCTTTTATTTATCCTGTGCATTTTTAAGCAGAAGTAATCCAACACGCCCTAACGGTTAGAAACATGAGCAGGAGTTTTCATTTAATTAATCACTGTTATTGTTATTGTTCGCTAATAGTCAGCTACTTTAGGGCCATTTATTTGGCACCTACACATTGTCTTTGGGACGCATTCATTTTATAAGCAACTACGGATAAAAGGATGATTATGTATTCATGTAGATATCCGGATGTAAACAATGGATCTCATTCACCAATCGTAAACAAACAGCATTTAGTCAACGGGAAAAAAAACTGTCACGTGACAACCATCATGAATTAAACATGAGATCGTAAATTACATAGAAGAGATAGAGCACCACGTGGCTAAATGTCGTTTGTTTACGATTGGTGAATGATGTTCATTCGTATACAAAGAAGTCTATTCATCAGACGTATTTATATAGATAAGAATGTTAGTTGTTACTCATACAACAACACGGGATGGCGTATTGGAATAAAGTGACCAATGAAACATTCAACTATGGGGGGTTTTTCCATTGAAAACACATGGACATTCCATGCCTCGGGCCCCTTAAAGCCTAAAACCGACCATTTGTTCAGTCTACGTTTTCCGAAGTCGGTAAGTAGAGTAAAACATGAGGACAGCAAAAAGTAGGAAAACACTATAGAAGATCGATTATCCGGATCATTTGGGAATATTCACCAAGAATATTAAGAAAATTCATATGGGGTTATAGCGCCGTACGTAAACATATAATTCAAATAAAACTATAAATATATTCATTTAAAAGCCACACCGGCAAACCTGAGTACTTTTAAAAAAAGGATAAATGAAGTGTATGTCTGTATCATATTTCATATAATACCGGACATGCAAAGATATTTAAAGTGTTCTTATGGTTTACACTACGGCTCATTATTTTAACATATGTGAATGAAAAAAAAAACTGCATGTAGTTGAAAGCTGCTCAGCACAGAAAGTCCATAATTCTGATACAAAATCCTTCTCTTTATTTAGAGCTCAACAAAAAAATCAATTTTCATTAGTTGCAAAATGTTTCCAGCTTGCGTTTCTACAAAACTGACAGAATAAAATAAAAAGAGATGAAGAAAATTGGTTTTACAATAATGATGTCTAGCATGTGGACAAATGCTGTGAGTTATCGACCTTGATTAGAAAATACAAATCAGAGTTATCCTTCGTATTTTTTTTTTCCCTCCTCAGAATGTCTCGGACAAAAAACGAAAGGAGATAAAATTCATTGCACGAGGCCAGATCTGCGGCATCCTTTCGGCGTAGATCTATTGTGTGTGTATTTGTGTATGATGGCGAAGGAAGGGTGGAAAGTGCACGCCCCTGTATGGTTAGTTGCTCTTCACTTTCTCTATTTGGTAGTTTGAACAGCATTGTTAGCTGTTTCTTACAAGCATGGGTTCTAAACTTTTTAACCCAACGGCCTCAGTATGTTAAAGTCAACAACACCAAATCGTCAACTCGAGTACTATGTACGGGTGCTCCACAAGGTTGTGTACTTTCTCCTGTACTATACACTCTTTACACTAATGACATAAGAAGCATCTATGACTCAGTTAAACTCATTAAATTCGCTGATGATACTGCCATAGTCGCTCTTATTTCAGGAGACGAAACTCAGTATCGAAGCTCGATAGAAGAGTTTACAAACTGGTGCACCGACAACTTTCTAGAACTGAATGTAACAAAAACTAAAGAACTTATAATAGATTTTAGAAAGAAAAAACAAACTATACGTGAACTGCAAATAAACACTACATCTATAGAACGCGTAAAGGCATATAAATATCTAGGCGTTATCATCAACAACAAGCTTTCATGGGAAGACCACCTTGGAACTCTGACAAAGAAAACAGCCCAGCGACTCTTTTTTCTATACAAACTCAATAGCTTTAAACTAAGCAAGAAGATCCTTGAGACATTTTACCGCGCGACTATACAAAATCTGCTAACATACGGAATAACTTGTTGGCAAGGCAACGCCTCATCTAAACTGTTGCGACGTCTAGAAAAAATCATTAAAAAAGCATCAAAAATTACACTCACAACATTGCCACATTTAAAGGAACTTTTTGAACAAAAGTGCCTAAGAAAAATCGAAAAAATCTTGGAAGACAACGGCCACCCACTCCATCAGAACTACGACAGGTCGTCGCGAAGTTGGCGACTGCTGTCAATAAAAACAAGAACGGAGCGGTACAAAAACTCGTTCGTACCTCACTCGGTCAGACTCTATCACCGCCACTCATTGATCAGGGAACATGAAATGCACCAAGATACCTGTGTGTAGTCGCTGAATGAACTCTATGTTGTATGTTGTATTTGTGTGTATTTTTCTGTTGTGTTGTCTTTATATGAGAAAAGAGTTCATGTAATCACAACAAATTTCCGTAAGGATCAATAAAGCAGTCTTAGTCTTAGTCATAATGTTATTAGAGAGACTTCTTACGGTCCGACAGTTACGCTGTAGGTCCTATATGGGACAAACGTATGCCGAAAGCAGTCCTTTTTGGTGACATGAAAGGTGGTCGACATAACAGGGGTGCTCACGGAAAAGCTTTAAAGGCCAGCCTAGGCGCCAACTTGCTTTAACTGACATAAAAGAGAGCACTTCTTTGCAGGCGGCTTCGGAACGAGACAGCTGGAGGTCACTTGCAAAGGCTGCGGGATACACATTTAAGGCCAAAAGAAAAACCACTGCCAATGAAAGACGTAGACGGCGAAAGGAGAATTTAAATCTGCGCTGGGTGTGGCAAAATATGTAGGGCGCAGCTGGGGCTACGTGAAATACTGCATTCCTCATTAATCTTTGGACTCGAAGACAAGCCTTAGTATTAGATAGAATAACGAAGATTTGTGTTTGTTAAGAATTTATTAAAACTAGAAATACACGACATTTTCAACCCTTACTTTTTACATAATACACGACATTTTCAACCCTTACTTTTTACATTTCTCCTCAAGTCAGAATTTTATGGAGGGTGGCTGGGCGGAAGAACCTGGACGCTGATCTCAAAAACGTCTCTAACGATTTTCCTAGAAATTTAACAGTTAACGCATATCGCTTAGAAAAGAATTAATAACTTGTTGGACTCACGGGGAAAACTATAGTTAGACCGTTATAATTTTGCAAAGTAAAAAGGAAATTTAAATTTGGCTTGAGAACTAGACCTAGAACTAGATCCTGATCCAGCATCGGTTTTGAAAGGACTATCTCGTTCTTAAAAGGACTATCGCGTTCAGGAAGTTCCGAATTTAATGCTTTTACGTTCAGACAAATTATGCGCTTCGTCTTCTAAGTCTAGATCGGCCTATCAGTGGAATATTATAAAGTGTAGTAGATCTATACATTCGCTTCAGGATTATTTCGGAGGTGGGGGGGGGAGGATTGGGAGGGTTAAAAAATGTTCCATTGTTTTTTTTAAAACTAACATTCATTAGTTGTAAAGAGAAAAAGAAAACAAAACATAAAAATAGGTTTTCCTTGTAAAGTGAAAAGCTGTTTTTCAAATTCCTTCAAATTAGACGAGTTTTAAACAGCTGGTCACGCGGTGTAGGTTGTATTTTTCCCTTTTCTTGTAAACTGAAAGTCTTCTACGCGCTGGGCATATGTGCTATTGAAGAGATATAAGACATTGTGTGTAAGTATGTTAAGTCAATGTGTGTACGTGTGTTAAACCACTGTGTGTAAGCCTGCTTAACCAGTGTGTGCCAAACCACTGTGTATAAGTGTGCTAAACCACTGTGTGTAAGTGTGATAAACCACTGTGTGTAAGTGTGCTAAACCAGTGTGTGCCAAACCACTGTGTGTAAGTGTGATAAACCACTGTGTGTACGTGTGCAAAGCAACTGAGCGTAAGTATGTTAAACTAATGTGTGTAAGCGTACTAAATCACTGTGTGTAACTGTGACATATCAATGTGTGTAAGTGTGCTAAACCACTATGTGTGTGTTAAACCACTGTGTATAAGTGTGACATATCAACGTATCTGCGATATACTAATATGTGAATGTGAGTATACCACAGGGTAAAAGTGTGCTAAATAACTGTGTGTAAGTGTGTCAAACCACTGTGTGTGTGGTTTAAACCACTGTGTGTGTGTGTTAAACCACTGTGTGTAACTGTGACACACCAACGCGTGTATCTGTGATATGATATACAAATCTGTGAATGAGAGTATACCACTGTGTGTTAGTGTGATACGCAACTGAGGTGACGATGGATGCGCCACTATATGTGAGATGTGCCAGTGTAAATGTGTGGGATACGCCACTATATGTGAGATGTGCCAGTGTAAATGTGTGGGATACGCCACTATGTATGCTTGGGATACGCCACTGCGTATGTGGGAGATACACCACTGTGAAAGTATGGGATACGCTACAGTGTATGTGTGGGATACGCCACTGTATGTTTTGGTGTATGTGTCTCAAGGTAGAAGCTTTTGGTAGCATTTACCCTTCTACTTCCTGATTCTCTACCAGTTCTGCATTACAAAACCTTTTATTTTATTTTTTTATTTCCCCATCTGTCAAACTAGATCTTAAGCTCTGCTTCGTTTCAAACGTGTGTCTAAAATAATTTATCTTCGCAATGATTTCAGTGTATCTTAGGAGTGGGATCGGTGGTGGGTGGGTGGTTCCAAGGGGACATAATTCAATTAGTTTACAATGAATGTAGTATTGAGTGACATCCCCTGTAATGTATTGAAATTACAGGAAAAAATTGTTGTATGCATTTATTGTTGTTATTGTTGTTGTCGTTGCCTTAGTTCTGGTGAAATGCCGAGCATGAAGCCAATGTGTTTAAAGACCACAAGGTCTGAAATGAAAAGTTGTTTTTTTTACTCTTGAAATGACATTGAAAAAGTAAGTACACTTTGAATGACCTACAGAAAAAGTACACTTTGAATGACCTGCAGAAAAAGTACACTTTGAATGACCTGCAGAAAAAAGTACACTTTGAATGACCTGCAGAAAAAGTACATTTTGAATGACCAGCAGAAAAAAACCTCTTTGAATGACCTGCAGAAAAAAAAACTATTTGAATGACCTGAAAAGAAAGTACACTTTGTGACCTGCATATAGATCCTCCTTTGTGGTCGAAGATGAGCACATTTCTCATATCCTATGACCTCGAAGATGACTGTCAAGTCCATTCTTCATTTTAAACTTTAAAAAGTCGGCCGCATACGTGGCATGGGTACGCTGGCCACTCTTCTTGCTTTAAATCTCGAGGCTCCCGAGATTCAGCTTCACACCATGAGAGAAAGTACACTTTGAATGACCTGTTTACTATTAGCGCTTCAAAGTCAAGTGATTCCAATGATGATTACATTAAACTTTCATTAGACACTAATGATAAAAACAATCACTGTCAATTAAATGTTTACAAATGTCAGAGTAACCTAACATGAGACTTAATTATACTTAAAGGACGCACTGTGACTTAATCTTATCTTTTAAATTACAGACGTTACTTCATAAGTGGAGATAATTCCGTCCTTCGCGTATTCATATGTCAATCTAGTAAAACATCTTAATCAGTGACTTAAACTCTACTTAGTCGTTGGTTTTCCTGGCTGATTTAGGCAACCCATTCCATGCTAAAGGCACTGTGTGACAAATATACATAGAGAATAGCACACTACACCAATGATCACATTCTCAGGACAGAGTTCAAACACATGCCGACAGAACGAACGACAACTGCTGTAATAGTTCACATTCTCTAAACCAGCAGCAATGACTATCATTTTAAAAAATCTAATACTACAAAAAAAAAATAATAAAAAATTACTGAACTAAAATAGCTAATTACTTTCTTAAGAGTTCAAATAAAAATACCAGAATTTTTTTCTTGTTTAAAATATCCTGGGCAAATATTCATCAGTTGTTTTTTATTTTAAGATGGAATGTTTAAAGTACACGGAGTTATCTGCCGCTGCCCGCACAGTGCCCTGCATGGAGAATCTATAGTGCTATTCTCTAGGTAGAAGAAACAGTTTGGACGGAGAATGTACCAGTCAGGTATAAACCAAGAAACTTAGATCTAGCTTATTTCTGGTGTACAGACTGTCCATTTAGGTATGTGCTTGTTTATATTTCGGTAGAAAGAGTGGAAGAAATACACCAAAGAACTTAGATCTAGTTTATTTCAGGTGTATGGTCTGTCCGCTTTTGTATGTTTACATCTTAGTAGAATGGATAAACTTAAGTCTAGATCAGTGTTTCCCAAACTGTGCTCCGCGGAACCCTAGTGTTCCGTGAGGCCTGAATATGTGTTCTACTGGAATAATAAACTAATAGGCCATCATGTGAATTAATCTCTCTAAAAAAATAATCAAAGTATTCCGATAAAATTCAGTGATGCCCAACCTAATTCGACCTGCGGGCCAATTTGATTTCCGACACTCGTGTCGCGGGCCACGTGAACGAAAAGGTGCAAAAACCAAATGAAATGGATCTGAAACTATTTGATTTGAAACCCGTGGATCCAGTATTTCATTAATCAAAAGAATATTTGAAATTTAACTTTTTTTTTCATGCGTCAGAACATGGCTGCTTTTCTCTACTTAAAATATGAGCCACACTGTATGTAGCTTTACAATCGACTCATTTTCTTGCCTCTTTTTGGTAAACATTCCTATCGATCCTCACATCTCTAGACGTAGTTTAAGAATCTTTTATTCGCGGCTCAAACCCAAGAATGTCGTCATATTTGTTTTATAATGCCGTCTTTATATTTTTCTTTTTTTTTAAAAGCCACACTTCCTTGATAAAACAAATATGTTGGCAAAAGTAAAGATCCGTTCACTTTTCCTGGTAGATTCTACATTCAGAGTCCCAGTTTTATAAACGCACAAAAGTTCAAGGCCATGGAACCAATCCATTACAGAAAAATTGAGGGCCCTAACGTAGGTAAAGATATATTTTTCAACCTTTTAACAAAAAATTTACATTGGGGGGGGGGGGAGGGGATTTTTTTAAACACTTTGTGCCGACGTTTTGGCGGGCCGTTTAGAACCACGTCGCGGGCCGGATCTGGACCGCGGGCCGTATTTTGGGCATCACTGCGCTAAATACACAGAATACGCTAAGTGTTCAGCTAAGGAAAACGTTTGAGAAGCACTGATCTAGATTGAAAGAAAAAAAAACAAATGGAAATTACTGAAAGATGCAACAGAGGAGTTAGAAAAAAAAATAAAAATAAACAATAACAATCCATATTTTCGATGATCTTAGGCGACCCCTGGCAAATCGTCAATTGACCCCAAAGGGGGTCGCGACCCACAGGTTGAGAACCCCTGGATTAAGGCGAATCAGAGGCTCTTATAAACAAGCTAACGCATAAGACATGGTACTGTTACAAGGTGTTGTGGAGTGCGTGTTGGAGTGTTTTTAGTGACTGATGTTTTCAGATGTTGCCAAGACAGCGCATTGATGCAGATGAATAGATAAACAAGCAAAACTAAGCAAAGTTTATCCAAGGGAAGAACAGCAATATCACTGCCACAAATATTAATACTGCAGAAATAAGTTCCCCTTTTCTCTATAAAAACAAATTTAATTCATCTCCACTGATTGTTTTTTTTTTTTAATGATTCAAGTATTGACTATGAATACTCGTGCAAAATTGGCGTAACACTTTCGTGTGCACCGAAAGGCGCTTGAGGGACTAAGTAAGTTAATACCGAAATTGGAATGATTTTATTGATATATATTGATTTTCTCAGATCCCACGTCCCGTAATTTTTATCTATTTGATTTCGGATCATTTGAGCTGCGCTGGAACGACGTGTGTCATGTCTTTTATCTCATCTTATAAAATACAGACGTTACTTAAAATAAGATGATTACCTGCCTGGCTAGCTCAGGCAACCCCATTCTATGCTCTAATGGCACTAGGGAAGAAGGAGCATTTGTACAAATTTGTCTTAGGATATGGAACGAGGAATGTGTCATTTAGCTGACGCTATTGAAATAGGAATGAAGTAGAACATCGAGATGTAATGAGATGTTGTAGCGCGTCAATCCATTTGAAGAGTTTTTGATTTAGGCTCGCGAATGTGACGCTCACTCAAATTTCGGAATCATACACACAAAAAAAAGAAAAAAAAACAAACTTTCGGTTGATATTCGGTAGAATATTGTTGTAACTCCAGTGGCGGACTGAAAGGCTTAATGTGTGAGAGAGAGGGAGACAGAGTGAGAAAGAATTCTGACATTTGCCTAGATCGACAACCGAAACAGAGTCCCTTTCCTTAACAAACATTACGAGCTCTTCGAAACAAATTCTTATAAATCTTATCTTATAAATTAGAGACATTACTTCAAAAGGGTAGATAATTACGTTATACGCGTGTCATTTGTTAATCATATATCATTTAATCCAATAAAAAAAATCATCTCCAGTATTGATGATTAATTTTTAAAAAATCAACTTTTTAAGAGATCTTAATGAAAAAGAAAAAATGTCAATCTATTAATTCATTCATTATTGATCAATTTGGGAGTGAACAAATCAACAACAAATCTAGGCTACGCTTGGAGCTCCCGCCTTCTCAGTCGAGCCTCTCTTATCAATTGTTAGGGCATTCAATTAAGGAGAGGCGAAAAGTCGGTGGCTGTCGGAATTTAAATAAACAACAACAAAAACAACAAATAGAAATTGGGATTGTGTATCATCGTTTAGTTTTGCCTTTCTTTCCAAAAACCCTGACTTGTTTTAAAACTGTTTTTTTAAAAAGGAGTTTTAAAACAGAGACTTAAGTTTTCCAGTCCTCTGAAGGCGATGGTGAAACCAGATGGTCTTTAGCGCTTCTAGTTTTTAAGATCGAAATGTGACTGACAAAGAGACGTACAAACCGATGGATAGCACAAGAACAGCGGCGTTACCCTAATGGGGCAAAGGAAAGGAGGTCGCTGAAAGTGAAGGGGGAATGGTCATTGGTAAATATGTCTCAAAGTCTTTTCCTTCTCTCTCTCTCTCTCTCTCTACCTCTCTCTCTCTCACTACCTCTCTCTCTCTCTCTCTACCTCTCTCTCTCTACCTCTCTCTCTCTCTCTCTCTCTCTCTCACTACCTCTCTCTCTCTCTACCTCTCTACCTCTCTCTCTCTACCTCTCTCTCTCTACCTCTTTCTCTCTCTACCTCTCTCTCTCTACCTCTTCTCTCTCTCTCTCTCTCTCTCTCTCTCTCTCACTACCTCTCGCTCTCTCTACCTCTCTACCTCTCTCTCTCTACCTCTCTCTCTCTCTACCTCTTTCTCTCTCTACCTCTCTCTCTCTCTACCTCTCTCTCTCACTACCTCTCTCTCTCTCTCTCTCTCTACCTCTCTCTCTCTACCTCTCTCTCTCTACCTCTTTCTCTCTCTACCTCTCTCTCTCACAACCTCTCTCTCTCTCTCTCTCTATCTCTCCCATACTCTCTTTCCCTCTCTCTTTCCGACTCTTTTTCTCATTCTCCCCGCCCCCTCCATATCTTTCTATCTCCGCCTCTTGCTCTTTCTCTCTCCAGCTCTTTCATTTTCTCTTTTCTCCTCTTTTCTCTCTCTCTCTCTCCTCCTCTCTTTCATCTCTCTCTCCTCCTCTCTTTCATCTCTCTCTCCTCCTCTCTTTCATCTCTCTCTCCTCCTCTCTTTCATCTCTCTCTCCTCCTCTCTTTCATCTCTCTCTCCTCCTCTCTTTCATCTCTCTCTCCTCCTCTCTTTCATCTCTCTCTCCTCCTCTCTTTCATCTCTCTCTCCTCCTTCTCTCTCTTTCAATCGCCCTCTCTTATCTCTTTCAATATTATTTCTTAGTTTTGTTTTGTGAAATAATCTTATATAATGTATGAAGACAACTTTTCAATTCATTCTATTTTTGAAATGGACTGAGATTTAACGGCTTGCGTCAACGTGATGAACATCTCTCAAGAGGCACTCTCAACCCCCCCCCCCCCAGGTCTCTCTCCCGCTCTCTCCCCGCTCGCACACACAATCATTCCGAAGCCATATGGATTTTTGATCATGTTCAAATTGATTTTGGCTCTAAATTTGTAAAACTTTGAAGTGTAAACACAACATTTGGTTATGGGGGACTTTGTTTTACAGCAAGCCCTCTATATGAGCTTTATCAAATAACGTGTCAGAGATTTAGGGACATAGCGGTGGCCAGGTAGTTGAGGGTGTCACTTGCTGGTGTTGAAGATGCAATCACTAAACATGCATTGCTCAATCTAGGGACTTTAAGAGACATGCATTGTTCAATCAACAGACTTTAAGAGACATGCATTGCTCAATCTAGGGACTTTAAGAGACATGCATTGTTCAATCAACAGACTTTAAGAGACATGCATTGTTCAATCAACAGACTTTAAGAGACATGCATTGTTCAATCAACAGACTTTAAGAGACATGCATTGTTCAATCAACAGACTTTAAGAGACATGCATTGTTCAATCAACAGACTTTAAGAGACATGCATTGCTCAATCAACAGACTTTAAGAGACATGCATTGTTCAATCAACAGACTTTAAGAGACATGCATTGCTCAATCTAGGGACTTTAAGAGACATGCATTGTTCAATCAACAGACTTTAAGAGACATGCATTGTTCAATCAACAGACTTTAAGAGACATGCATTGTTCAATCAACAGACTTTAAGAGACATGCATTGTTCAATCAACAGACTTTAAGAGACATGCATTGTTCAATCAACAGACTTTAAGAGACATGCATTGCTCAATCTAGGGACTTTAAGAGACATGCATTGTTCAATCAACAGACTTTAAGAGACATGCATTGTTCAATCAACAGACTTAAAGAGACATGCATTGTTCAATCAACAGACTTTAAGAGACATGCATTGTTCAATCAACAGACTTTAAGAGACATGCATTGTTCAATCAATAGACTTTAAGAGACATGCATTGTTCAATCAACAGACTTTAAGAGACATGCATTGTTCAATCAACAGACTTTAAGAGACATGCATTGTTCAATCAACAGACTTTAAGAGACATGCATTGTTCAATCAACAGACTTTAAGAGACATGCATTGTTCAATCAACAGACTTTAAGAGACATGCATTGTTCAATCAACAGACTTTAAGAGACATGCATTGTTCAATCAACAGACTTTAAGAGACATGCATTGTTCAATCAACAGACTTTAAGAGACATGCATTGTTCAATCAACAGACTTTAAGAGACATGCATTGTTCAATCAACAGACTTTAAGAGACATGCATTGTTCAATCAACAGACTTTAAGAGACATGCATTGTTCAATCAACAGACTTTAAGAGACATGCATTGTTCAATCAACAGACTTTAAGAGACATGCATTGTTCAATCAACAGACTTTAAGAGACATGCATTGTTCAATCAACAGACTTTAAGAGACATGCATTGTTTAATCAACAGACTTTAAGAGACATGCATTGTTCAATCAACAGACTTTAAGAGACATGCATTGTTCAATCAACAGACTTTAAGAGACATGCATTGTTCAATCAACAGACTTTAAGAGACATGCATTGTTCAATCAACAGACTTTAAGAGACATGCATTGTTCAATCAACAGACTTTAAGAGACATGCATTGTTCAATCAACAGACTTTAAGAGACATGCATTGTTCAATCAACAGACTTTAAGAGACATGCATTGTTCAATCAACAGACTTTAAGAGACATGCATTGTTCAATCAACAGACTTTAAGAGACATGCATTGTTCAATCAACAGACTTTAAGAGACATGCATTGTTCAATCAACAGACTTTAAGAGACATGCATTGTTCAATCAACAGACTTAAGAGACATGCATTGTTCAATCAACAGACTTTAAGAGACATGCATTGTTCAATCAACAGACTTTAAGAGACATGC